>ML995874.1:17482-138018 GCA_010093825.1 Teratosphaeria nubilosa
CCCCCCCCCCCCGAAAAAGGCCATGTGTGTAGACAGATTCGCAAAGAATATATAGCAAACGTTCAACAGAAATATGGTGGGTATCCTGCCGCAGAAAGAAGCAATGTCGGAAAAGAGAAGACTGCGCAGCAGGAATCGGTGATCGTCGTCGAAGAATCAAGTGGCATGAGATCCAGCTCGAGTGGTCCGAAATCCTGGCGCACCAATGCAGCTGACTCGCAACGACCAGAAGCTGCTGTCCGGGTCATCGCCTGATATTGGCCTCCTTTACGCTTATCCAGATTGTGTAGTGCGTGGCGGCCACGTCGCAGAGCCCCGTCATCGATATTCTTGGGGCAGCGGAACACCACCAGGGCTATTCCCAGGCGTCTCTGCGTCAGTCGTGCCTCCCAACGATGCAAAAGGATGTTGACTCGTCATGGTCCCAAACGTGCTGCTCGAATGGTGCTCCAGCAGTTGCGCTGGCTGCTGGCGACCCTGATACGGGAAAGGGCTTTGATATGACTGGTCATGGTAGTGCGCGTATTGAGGCATTGTCGAAGTGCTATATTGAGCAGGCTGGTATGGCGCCATTGATGAGCTAGGTTGATTCACCAGACTCTCGCTACTTCTGCGATACGATGGAATTCCTGCAGGAGTCTGAGTCGCTGGATCGGCCATCTGCCGCTGCTGTTGGTCGTTTGATGATGCATAGGATGGCATTGGCGCATCTTTATGCTGTCAGTCACGCTCATATTCCCCAAGTTGTTCGGCCGGAAGCTGAGCCTATGACTTACAGTTCAAACCAATACCATATGGACATGAAGTGGTTGGCAGTGGGCCCGTCATTCTACGCTGCAATCCCGGCCGTCCAGAAGAATCTCCTGAGTAGGAAAACGGACGGTCTTGTTGCTGATTTGCTCCGACGGCAGCGCTCGACCCAAGAGCGGAGTATGACATGCTCGTACGCAATGGTGATCTGGCCAAGTCGGTTGTTGACCTAGACAGCCTGTCATGGTAGGAGGGTCGTGGAAGACGCGTTCCATAGTCTTGCGACAAGTCTCCCGTTGAGACCCCGAGAGGAGGTCGTCGCGGGCTTGCTTGGAAAGTATACGCTGTACTTGGAGACATCGTATCGGACGCGGAGTGTGGTGGTGTAAAAGAAAACCCACCGATAGCTGGGCTTATGCCAGTCGGGCTCGCGTACTGTTGATTATAGGCCTCGTAATCGGGCACGCCGCGCAATGTATCCAAGGTCAACGGTCGAATCCCACTGATTTCAGCGTAAGCAGGATAGTCACCTGGTGTCGGGACTGGCGCTCCAACGTTCTGAGCAGCCGCGCCGAAAGGAGAATGTAATGCTTGTGTCATGTCAAAGTTGGCAGGCAGTGCTCTTGATCTCATCATTCGCTCCCGGTCGTCCGTGGTAAGTCGTTTCAATTTGGCTCTCCTGCCTCAGCGTTAGCCAATCCACACATAAAGGTGGCAATCGGCGTCAATAGACACGCACCTGTTCTGGAACCAAACCTGGACTTGTCGTGGGCTCAGGCCAGGAATCTCTCGCGATAGCCGCTCACGATGCGCTGCGTCAGGGTGCGGTTGTCGCGAGAACTCGTTCATCAAAAATCGGGTTTGTTGGTGAGTCAATCTGTATGGGATGCTGTTAGGAACTTTTGTTGCAGTGGCTTGACAGAACTACCGACCTGAAGCGTTTCATCTTCCTCTTTGCAGCTCTAAGCTCCGCTGCCGTCATGGGCGGTCGATCCTCCTCTCCTTCGGGTGGTTCAGCAGAACCGAAACCAATCTCTTCATCGTCGTCCATGGGCTCCTCAACAGGCTCTCCCTCAGCAGAGGTTGGCGTCAAGCGACCTGTGGGACTCGCAGCTGCAGACCCAACAATCGTCGCTGGTGGTAGATCTGATGGTTCTACACCTTGAGAGTCATGACATGCTGATCTGGTCCCCACCGCTCCTCCACTTGTCGGCACGTCTGCTTGGGCTGATCGCACTTCATGCTGCAATAGGTTCGAAGGTTCGAGGGAGTGAGGAAAGCTCCGGTGAGGCCCTAAAAAAGGCCTGGCCAGATTGTTGGACGATCCTGGGAGGTCCTGTTGATACGATAGCGTAGTGTGCAGCGGTGGTAACGATTCTGAGGTATGGTTGATGGCCAAAGTACGCGGTCGCTGCCATTGGTAATCGTCATGCTTCGTGGGTGTGCCCGACATACGCGGAGAATTGGGTGGTGACAGGGGCACACGGTGCTTCTCGACACTCATTTGCGAAATTGCGACGGTGGCTCCTGCTGTCACTTGCTCTACCCAGTCAGCGTGCGCCGCAGCAGATATGATGGATCTTCAATTCCCACCAGTACGAGTTTGCAGCGACTGTGACGCGATCGACGGCCACGCTGGAATAGCCTGCTATTCAATCCAAGCACAGCGATCCTGAAGAGAAAGCTTCTTGTGCCAATCAAAGATGGATGGATCACAGCTACTTCCTGCGAAATAGGCGACAGGTCCGATCGAGATTGCTCTCAGGAGATCTTGGAGAGCTTGTTGTCTGCACCTGGTCGTTGCAATATATGTTACGCTCACCGCTTCCGTACTCTATACCCAAAGCACTGGCACCCGAACCGGCGAGGGTCGCGGGCCTGGCGGATTTTAAAGAGCGGACGAACCACCGGTCCTGGCGTGGAAAGCGACGTATGTATGAATACTGCGCCAGCCAGAGCGTTTCCAGAATGTAATGAAGGGACGCAGTCTTTGCTGCAATCGTCGTCGATCGCGGCCCCAGCAATGGCTTGCCCGCGGGAAGAACGGCCACTGAGCTCCCAGAAATGAATGTCGGACGTCGCTATATCACAACGCTGACGCTTCTTACGCGCGGTGATGGTGTATCCTTATGGCAATGGTGATTTTGCTGCAGTGGTCCTGACCTTACTGTACGTATGATGCTAACGATCCAATCACATGAGTTAGGAACCGAGACCATTGAGCGCATCCAAAGTAGCCGCTGGCTGTAGTGGAGTTATTGAAGGAAGTAGATGGTGCATTGATTGCAGCGAGATTGCTAAGTCGTCAAAAGTTGCTGCGGCACGTTCCTTGATCTTGAGGACCGATATTGTGGACTCGTGCGTGCAGCTGCCTAGGGGTCCTCGAGACCGGATGGTCGAATCAGACACGAGTAGAGCCGAGCGACGCCTCGGGTTGGCGCTCA
This sequence comes from Teratosphaeria nubilosa, assembly GCA_010093825.1. Classification (NCBI taxonomy): domain Eukaryota; kingdom Fungi; phylum Ascomycota; class Dothideomycetes; order Mycosphaerellales; family Teratosphaeriaceae; genus Teratosphaeria; species Teratosphaeria nubilosa. Next base: position 20,677 of record ML995874.1, read on the forward strand.
TGCAATCTGCAGACAGGTGGATGAAAAATAAAGTATGACAAGCAGCACATGGCATTATTAGGGAGTATCCGTCCTGTCGCCTGGCAGATCCTTGACCATTGACTCGATCTGAACTGCCCGAAGATGGCAGAATAAGGAGCGGGCCAAGCCACTTTCCGGCAAGGCTAGACATGCAGAGGGCGCCGACGGGGCCAGTTCTGAGGTACTTCTGGTGGACCACCCTGCCGCAGCTCACACGCCGACTTGATCCGCTTGCCTGCAGTCATAGCCGTTGGGGCATGGGTTGTAAGGATGCTGCAACCCTGGCCAAGGACTTCTGCGGGGCCACGGCAGACTGCATGTGTACCTGGGGCATAGTCGCGTGAGAGCAGCACGCCAACAAGCAGCTCCAGGAGCTCAGCCCAGCCGCCAAGTAGACTGCGTCAGACTCCTACCTGGCAACCACAGGTCCACAGGCTACACTGTACAGCCCTTAGCGACTCGCAGCCCCACGAGGCTTGATTGATTCAGGTCCAGATCTGCCGTTAGCGATGTTACAAGAAGCAGTCTAGATAGTCACTGTCACGGTGTCCCTCCGTCCAATCTCGCATGGATGCTTGAAAATCGCTCAAGAAGATCAAGCTGGCGAATGCCGCCGGCATGCCGGGCACGGCGCATGCACAAGCCTAGCCTTAGTTCCAACCCATCTAATCAGCGCCCACTTGCTGGGTTGCGGGCGTTATGCTTCGGATCAATTCGTGCTCGAGATCTCAGATTTCTACCACCGGGAAAAGCGCACGGTCCGGTCCGGCATATGGGTGCACTGGGGCTCGATCAATGCTTGCCATGTGAGGCTTACAAATGCAGATGGTAGTTCGCCTTCTCTGCGGCTCTGGCAGCCATGGCTCTTCAAGGAGACCCACTGCGACAAGGAGATACAAGGGCCGGCATTCAGGCGTTCCTGCTCTCCCCAGGGTTTCGGGAGCATGGCCGTCCGACGGTTGTCAGATGGGCAGCGCCAAGTCGACCTGCCCCTGCGTCTCGACCGAGTACATGTGGGCTGCCTGAGCCTGCCTCATGATCGCCCAGAGAAGCACAACAACGCTCGCTTGGTCTGAAGGTCAGGCACCCCTGGTAAAGATCGTCGGCGGCTGGCAGAACGGCACGTGAGAACAACGTGGCAATCGCTACTGTGACAGGAGATGATTGTCCCTGGCTCTGCGGGACGACCTGTAACGAGCCATTCTGGCGTCGAGGACTCAAGCAGGGCGCAGAGTCCACCTTGGTCTGCCACCGTCCGCACCGCTTGGGATACCGAAGCCTTGGTCATGTCCAGACGAGGGTAGCTGTCCGCGCGTGACTTTCCCTTGTATGATCAGATGTGGATAGCGGAAATTTGGAGTGTGTCGACCTCGTTTGATCTTCGACTAGGATGATGTTCGAGAGCGCGGCTGAAACCCCCCCAATGAGAGGCTAAAACATCGCAATTATCAGCGAACCGCGCCTGCATTTCCGTATATATCGCATCACGATGAAGAGTTGGCAGGCTGCAAACCGAGCGCCACCATACGTTCATGGCGTTAACGTTGCTGCCGGGAGTAGCCTTCGCCTGGCAATGTATCTAAGCGAAGACATGCGATGGTGAATTCTGGGTTGAGGTAAGGTTAGTGATCACAAAGCAGGGAGCAGACTTCGGCCAGAACCTTGATCGGACAGGCCTGAGGCGCCACTCGCGACTACGAGTACTTGTTGAGAGAGTTTGGCCACCTGTCTGTGTTGCAGCAAACGCGCCACCGATGCGCAGGCAAAACTTCCCCACGCCAGCTCAAATGGTATCAGCACGACAACGATCACCTTCTACTACGAAAGCTCACTGCGCGCGGTCACAAGCGCGCATCGAAGATTGAGAATACGCAGTGGACAGTAGATGCATGCACCCGCTAGGTGCTCCAGTGGAGTTCAGCCGGGAGTAGCGTCCCACACACGCATCTCGAGGAGGCAACCTCGACGCATCGACTGGAAGCTGAATGTGCGATCGCGCATCTTAGGTTGAAGGATGTAGCAGTGTGTTTTCGGCGAGCGCGGCTAGACGTTTGACTGCGCGCGACTCGTTCGTGTCACAACATCCAGCACTTGTTTCCAGCATGCAACCCGGTTGTTGAAGGACTAAAGTATGTAGTGCTGCCCGAGTACGATGTTCCACAGACCAGCGCTCGGCTGGCCGGACAACATGCCACTTCAAGAGACCGAGCTGATCATCTCGCAGACTACTGTCGGAGATGGGCTTGCCGAGGGGCAGAAGCAAAACATGTCTTCACGTGTCGGTGAAATACCTTGCACCAACTGCCGAGCCCTTGCCGTCAACATCAGACATTCTTCGCATGCAAATCAGGTGCAGCAAAGTGAGCGTAGGAGGTAGTGATTCATAGCTTGAGATCATTTTTGCAATCGTCTGGTACCCATCAAGCCAAGTACACCGACCTTGACACTGGATTTTTGGCTGTCCCAGCAATAGTAACGACATAGATCTGAACTCGTAGGAGCAACAGTGCGTAGAATGACGACCCGCTCACCGAGATCGTCACGACGGCCACACAATTCAGTCTCATGAGTTGATTGCCGGTCGCGGCATTATTCCGGTGCCACATGCAACGCTTGTCAGCTGTGCGAAGCGTGTAGATGCTCGATTGTCCAACCGGCACGAAAGCATTCGTTTCTGCCACCAGAACTATCTATGGCATCATCACGCCCTGCGCCGGTAATGTGAAACCACGATCTGTCATGGCCGGCAATCATAGTCATTGAGCAAGGTGCCAGGGAAGTCCTGCAGGGCTGTAAAAGGAAAGTCCAAAGGCATACAAGAACGCAGCGGTGCCATCAATCAATCAGTGGTTTGGTTCGAAGGATATGTTCTGATGGAGGATTTTGATGCTAGACGCGGCGAGCTCAATTACGAACGTGCACTGGTTGAAGGTCACAGTCGTCGATCAGTCCTGACGGCCGTCGGCCTTCCCTGACTTGACTGGCTCCGCAAGATCACTATGCCCAACTAGACCTCGCTTCTAAGCTTCAACAGAACAGCACTGTTGCATGACGGACATGCTCGCAAGTCATGCACCAGGTCGGTCCCACGCGATCATGCACGAGCGCATATCATTTAGCCTAAAAGCATACATGTATCAAGCCACCTACCATTTCCAAGCACAAAGGAACGCCTGCAGCTTGCCACAAAAGGATCACCTCCAACCAATCGGGCACGAGCCGAAACTGCTTCTACCACTAGGTCCCCAGGTAGCTTTTGCTAATGTTGGGCGACAATTCAGGTGTATGCCGTCTGTCTTCTGATCACGTACGACGCGCTCGGACGGGCTGCGACTGGGCTCGGACATTATACCAAGGCGGGAATCGCAGCATCTGGAATTCGCAACTCAAGAAGGATCTCGATTTGCTGGCGGAAGACGGTCTTGACATGTGGAGATCGTCACAAGGATTATCAACAAGACAACTGGTGGGTCAAACTTTGATGCTTTGAGCTTGAGCGTCAAGTGAGGCTGCAGTCGCAGCTTGTTCTGTAGGGCTGGAAAGTCAAATGAGACCAACGCAAATCGTGATTGCCAAGAAACGGAAAGGAGTGAAGATGGGGTTCGCCCGACGATGTCATCACTAGGCGCACTGGTGGCCGTCGAGAACAGATCTATACGCCGGCTTACTACGACACTAACAGTCCTGCCGCCCTTATCCTGCTAGGGCGCCTGTGCGTCTGTGGAATTGTCCACTGGCGCGGCTCCATCCCCCACCGATGCCAAATCCTTGCCCTCCGGCTGCTCCATGGTTGTGTCATCGTTGACAGGACCAGCAGGCATATCTTTTCCGTCCATCGCGCCCTCGTCCAAAGGCTCCGCTGTAGAGTCAGACGCCTCATTGTCACCCTGGCGATGGTCCTCGCCAACCTGAGAATCGATCTTCAACTCCTCTGCCTCTGGTGGCGGTGTCGGCGGACTTGTGAATGCATCTTCGATTGGCTTCGTCGGATCGACTTTGTCCAAAATCCTATAGCTCGCTGCTCGCACCTGCCGCAAAGCCCGCCACGTCTTGTTCGCAATCGCATTCTCAAGAGCTTCCCTCTCCTCATCATCTGCCATCTCCAAGTCAAGTTTGTCACTGCGGATGGCATTGATCAGCTCGTCAGTGCTCGGCGCAGTTACCCTACTGGGATTCCGCAGTGCATCTAAACCGCCACCTTGGCCTTCCTCCAAGAACGACCAGTCCACAGCTCCTGATGCTCGAGCTGGGATCCGCCTGGGCCTTGTTGCCTCAGCAGCACCACTCCTTGCTTCCATCTCCTTCTCTGCAGGAACCGGATCTCTCACGATCGTCGGACAACTTTCAGCCTTCCACCTGACCCAGTTCTTGTCACGGTCCAGGATCGTTGCCACCATTCTGTGATAGAATCGCCCGGTTGCTTGGTTGGGTATTGAAGCCACGTATGCCATGATGGTATCTTTTGTCTCTGTACACCATTTTGTGTCCTCTTCGCTTAAGGTGTACGAGTACAATATCGCGCGATTGAATTTTTCCACTTCTGCGAGCGCTCTCTTCTTCGCCTTGTCGGTCAAAGAAAGCAGGAAATCCATGAGAATCCACGCCTGGACCATAATGTGGCGCTGGAAAGCGAGATCTGAAAGCTCCAAGTCGAATAGCTCCCGGCTAGTCAGGTACTTCGGATTATAATTATCGGAGAAGTGGTCGTGCGGCTGCCGGTCTTCGCCCATGGTATCGCTTTCGCCCTGCTTCCGCTTCGTGCCTCGCTTTGTTTCCACATCAGCCCTCGTCTGCACCACAGCCGGGGTCTTTTTGAATTTTGTAATCGTGTGGCCAAGACCTTTTTTGAATGCAGCAAAGTTGTCGTTGTCGAAAAGCTTGATGGGATCGGAGAAGTCATGCTGCAACCGCCAGAAGATCGGGTACAGCTCGTCATTTGATAATACCGTCTCTTCCACCTTCTTGACTGCCTTTGGAGCAGTTGCTTTCTGTCCTGGTTTGGATGGGGGCTGTGGCGTTTCGGTTTTGGGATCCTCTGTATCGACTTCCATTTTGTCACCATCCTGCTTTGACACCTCGAACGTCGTAGTATTCTCGACATGGAAATCCCCGGTTCTGTTGACGGAGCTCTGATCACCAAGCGGGTAGGTGTGAAACAGGAAGAAGAATACCCTGCCGCAAAACATGGCATCTTCGGCCTTGCTAAGACGCCGAAGAAGTTCATTGCACATGCGCAGAAAGACAATGTTTTTCTTATGAAAGTCTTTTGCCGATAAGCGGGCAGCGCGAGATTCCATGTAGTCGAATACTCTGCGACACCCGGCGGTGGTTTGACTGTCCAGTAGCTCCTCGATCAACCATCCAGCCACAGCAGGTTCGCAGTCCCCTTGATCACCACAGATCGTCATGATGTCGAGCAGATTCCACATTTGCACAAATTCTGGATCATTGATATCTGTCGAAGCGATGATGTCTGCGAAAATCTGGCGAGCGGCTGTCTCCACCAAAGCAGACCTGAAGCTGTGATCATACTTGCTGTCGACTGAGTCCAAGACACGTCCGACATCTTCGGCGAAGTCTGCAACTGGCAGCGGAGGTTCTACTGTAGTTTCTGACTTGATCGTCCTGGCCTTGCTCAGCAGGGCTCGCAGCCTCGCCTCGACCTGCGCCACCAGAGGCAGATCTGCCGCCGACCCAGCAGCCATAGTGTGGTTTGCGGAAGAGAACTGCACCAGGCCAGAACTCTATGCCGATGACCAGCGCAACGCGGCTATCTCTTGGTGCCGCCTGATGCCACTGCGAAGACTCAAGTCCCTGATTGTAAGATCGCACTCAGCATGACCATAGGAGGTTGAAATAGCATCCAGAATGAATTGGTCGAGAGCTGTTGTCGGCTTAGAATTGCGGAGGAGCCTAAAGCCAAGATGGTGGTGGCATGGATGATGGAGGTTGAAGAAAGGTCCAGGTCAAGCTTAGACCCACGGCCACTTCGGTGGCGTCATTTTCGTGGAGCAGTCGCGTTTGCCCCGACGCGTCTTCGGATCTGAAGTGTTCAAACTTCTGTATCTGTGACTGCTAAGTCTACTTGCAACAGCCATACCCGATCGACTGCCAGTATGCCATCAGCAGCAGCACCCAATTCAAGAGCTGGCGATGCAGAGCTGGACGAGCTGGACGCGCTCTTCAACGAGCCATCCAACAACTATGATTGCGCTGTAGATGACTTCATGCGCGATATGCCCATCGGCGGCCAAGACAATGCCAACCAAAATACAACAGGCGGCGAAAAGGACACCGACGACCCAGACGCTGAGATCAAAGTCCGCAAGCAGCGCAAGCCCAACCCGAAACTGGACGAGAACCTCCTCACATCAGAGAAGGGCATTCAGAAATTGCGGCGCACAGCTCGCGCAAAACTGAAGTTCAAGGGCAAAGGACATGAATTCTCAGACATGTCGCGCCTGCTTACGATGTACCAATTATGGCTGGACGACATGTACCCGAAAGCCAAGTTCAGAGATGGCTTAACGATGGTGGAGAAGCTGGGACACAGCAAGAGGATGCAGGTCATGCGCAAAGCTTGGATCGATGAGACGAAGCCGACGGCAAGGGAAGACAGTCCGGAGAGGTTGGGCGACGCTGCTCAGATGGGCGACGGACTCCAGGAAACGCGCGATCGGAGCGCTAGTGATGGTAGCACGACCGAGGATGCAATACGAGCTGGCAACCATGCAGCGAGGATTGAAGAGTCGCGACAGGAGGACGATGGCCCAGGAGACAACGAGCTGGACGCGCTCATGGCTGAGCAACATGAATCTTCAGCTCGTCAGCATCAGCCAACGCGATCGACACGACGAGGCCCATTCGAGGATGATGATGGACCTGATGAGGATGAGTTGGATGCATTGATGGCCGAAGACCAGTCGCCGACGAATATGAAGCCTGCACAAAAGTCCAAGGCTCTCTTCGAGGAAGAAGGACCAGACGAGGACGACCTGGACGCGTTGATGGCTGAGGATGGAAGGGATGTTGCTTCGATGAAGCCTAATGATGCATCACTACCGGTGCGGAGGGACCACGATTTTGCAGACGACGAAGAAGCCATGGCCGGAATGTGGTAAGGCTTATTATCTTCCTGATTCGTGGCTGAGCAGATGGTTGCACTCCAACAGCTGGCAGTCACCTGATTATGCAGACGGAGCGCATCGATTGCAGAGTAAAGATGCAAGCATCAGGCCATCAGCATCCATGCCGTGTCCAAAGAGGTCATTACCGATCGAAGCGCATCCTCTTCGCAGATCGCAGGAGCGTGCTCGACTCAAGCATGGAGTAGGACTGGAGGAGGGATGGTGGGTTGGAGGGCTGGGTACCTTAGGTTAGTATCCGGCCCTATCCCAAAACTCGGCAGCCCGATGTCTGTTTTTTATAGGCACTTTCTCAGAAATCTAAAACACGCATTCGATTCCTCGTCCCTTGTTATCATGCACTGGCTGATTTTGACGCTTTCTGCTATATGATTGAGGTCCTCTATCATGAATGGCATTGAGTCATAGCTAAAATCCAGTTCAAGAGCTTTCGAAACCTCAGAATTCTGCCGCCAGTGGAAGGGCAACTGCCGTGCTGGTAGCAGAACACCAGCGGGATCGAGGTGCAAGGTCGCATTCACCAGGGCCGCGAGCTGAGTCGATGCATCAATCTATTGCATGTTGCCAACGCCTAAGCTACTACCGCGAATCGTCGCTGCTTCAATCACATCTCTCCCGTGCGTCCCCTTGGCACATCTCCCAACCTGTAGACCACAAGAGCTCGCTGCGGACAGGACAATTAAGGGGCCGTGAGCACAGTATGGGTGATGTTATAGGCCGTTGAGCATTTGCAGCCAAGTGGGCTCTCGCTTCATCTATACCAAACACGCCAATTGACGGCTGGCGGAGTAACAGGCACATATGCACTTCGGAATTCAGATGCGAGGCATGGTTGTGACGGAGCCGCTTCGTAAGTGGTGCCAGAGGAGAGATCCCAATGGACGGCCGGGGGAGTGGTTGGCAGATGTGCATTTGGCCATTCAGGTGGAACGGGCGCCTTTCGACTCTCCGAGAGGCTGAGTGCCTACGATCGACGTGTTTTCCGCAACTGTGAACAGCCAGGAGAGGGGCCTAGCTTTGTAGTAGCGTATGTTGCTACACTATAGCCCTTCGTCGTCGATGAAAATGCATCGAAGCCAGATCTTGTGTAATTTGGACTTCAAGAGACAAAGACTTGCTGGCCCGGTCGCACTGACTTGGGTGCCATACGGCAATGTCGAATTCGAGGCGATGGACGAGATCAATGTAGCCCTGCTGATTCTTCTCCCTTCCTCTGGGACTGTCCTCTTGTATTAGCGCGTCGCTGTCAGGCAGCGTTTTCGGACATTGGACAAGTCGTGACGGAGCCATCTCCTTGGGTTGTGCTATGATATGTCAACTTTGTAATAGAAGACTATGAGGCTTGATGTTATCACGTACACTGAACCTGGATCTTGTGGAGCAGCAATAATCTGTAGCAAGGTGGTCACAATGAGCAGTGCGGTATGGAATGGAATCGGCCGTTCAGTGAGAAAATGTGCGTACGTAAAGCTGAGTAAGCCATCTGGTGTTGAAGTAGACATAGCGCTGCCACAACCACGGTCAGACCGCGTATGCAGAGACATTTTCCCACCACGCAAAGAGGTGCCAATGACCCAAACTTGCAATCAGTATTGCGGCTCTTGTGAGATCAGCTAAAGCTCACATTGCATCCTCACTCGTGCTCGACAGGCGGCCCTGGAGGAGGAGAGCTCCGAACTCCAGCATTTTGCCAGCATTCATGATCGACTGTGCAGCATGCTGCATCATTCCTGCTGCCAGGTCTCCGGGGCAGCCATCTGGACGATATTGGGGAGAGAGTCTGATGCGTCTGGGCGTTTACCCAGCTGATTGAGCGATGGTCCGCCCAGGCGCTGATGCAGAAGTTGAGTCAGGGTCGCAAGTGCACTTTGCATATCGACCAGCTGGCTCGTGGTGCTACCCAGCTGTGCTTCAAGTCGAGCAATGCGCTCATCCTCGGCCACAGCAGTTGCAGCAGCCTGCGTCACGCTTGTGTACGCTGAAGCTTGCTTGATCGGCTCTGACGTGGTCTTGTTATCGTTTATGGATAGGTCGCACTTGTCATCGTCTTCTTCATGCTCCCTTCCTTCGGTTGAGAGACATGTTTAGGCGACAGGCCTGTTTGCTGATCCGTCCAGCAGTAGTGGGGAAGGTGCCCGCCGGTTCACATTGGGGATTCTGGTTGTGGTGGTGTTGGTCGAGTCTTCAAACTTCTCGCTGGGCCGTTCAACGCGACGAGTGCTCGGTGATGCTCCAGCAAACGTGTCGCCATCTACGTGTAAGCTTGATGAATGCTCTTTTACAGCATTACGAGGCTGCTTGTCCTGATCCGTGACAGCGGAAGCAGTAGACAAAACAGGCCCATATTCCTGAATGATTTTTTGCCTCGGCCCGTTCAGTCGCAATGCTGTCGATCTTGTCTAGTATTACCCCAGCCTCAGTTTCACTGTATTCGTCCGGTCCCGGTTGACTTTAGGATCTTGGCACTTCAGGAGCCGATGCATCAGAACTCGCAGGCCTTTTATATCGGGTATCATCCGGCGAAGTGCCCCTTGCACAAGCGTCAGCACCGACATACGAAGCAGAAGATGCGGGAGACCGTCGTCTGCTCCTTTTCTTCCTACGACGAGCCAAAAGCTTGTTCTTCCGTGCGGCCTCGTCGAGTGACTGTGCAACATCTTCGTCAGATCGACTAGGTACGCTTTTCTACTCGTTCGTGGTTCGGCAAGTCGCGGAAACATCGGTCCGTTTCTAATGCAGTTTCTTACACAGTACAGCGGACTCATGCCTCGTATGTGCCCAGACCCAAGGATCATCTGGCATAGGTCAAGGGGTTCCTATAGTACGAGATTTGCTCAAGCAACACTGCCTATTGTGACATCGGAGAACTCACAAAGTTGGGCCCTTCTATACATGCAGGCCTCGTCCTATCTGGGTGATGCGAAAGGATGGAGCAACGGCCTCTGTGTTGCAAGATGAACATTCATGTTAGCGTCCGGGACACTAAGCTTTTTAGCGAAAGCGCAATTCTCTCCACAGTGAAGCCTCGTCCAAGGCTGTCACTTCCATTACCATGATTCTACGTGAGGAGCATGGACTCGTAACGAGCCAAAGCAAGCTGGCTGGGCCCCAGAGGTCGTTCGGGGCGGTTCCCGAGCAATGTGAGGGATCAATGGCAGAAATACCCACAGATGGTGTTACCGTGACAGCGTTAGGCCCTTCGACTTCGAAGACCTGTCCGATTCTACTTCATGGCTCGAGATTCAATGATCTCAGACCCTGTTCCGAACTTGAGTGGGCACCGAGGCCTACATTGATCATCAATCAATACTGAGAAACGTACAGCGTACAGGACAGTACAAGGCCTCGAGAGTGCACATCGAGGCGACAGGTCCCCTAGTTCGCTTTCTAGTATTGGACCCAATCACAAGCGTGTCCTGCCTTGAAACGGTCGTGAGAAGCAGAAGCAAAGACTCTATGATAAGTCCGCATGAGACCAAATGGCCGAAGAAGTGATGACCTGTTGGCAAATGTACTCACCTGTCCGCCAGGATGGAGAGCACTCAGGTCTTCGCACTAGTCCCTCTCAGTACTCTTCAGGCCATTGCATTGGCCAGTCAATCTAGAAACCCAAGGCAGGTGCTAGCGAAGTCAGGAATAAGACGTGAGTGGATGTTGCATCAGCGATCTTGACAGCATCTTTGGCACCATTGGAGTTCTCAGTCCTGATGATCATCGTATCTCAATTATCTGCTGGAATACTGGCGGAGCTGGCCAAAGCATTGTGTTCGGTATCCCTTGTTCGGATAGAACATGAAGGCATTGGAGCCAAAATGCAGAGCCTGAACCACCCTGCAATGGACGTCGCCGAAGTCGGTCTTCAAATCGCAACATGATCAGGACCGAACCCCTGCAGCATGTTCCATCGCATGTCGCCCCCCGACCTTCAAATCCTTGGTCTAACGGGCGCACTGCATGGACCAAAAGTCATTATTCAAATTGTTCCTGATCTTAAGAGGGCACAACCAGGCAAGGGGACATACACAGTATTGCTTGTAAAGCACGCCCGCATCATTGTATTGCCCGCTATACCTGCAATAATTCGCTGGTGGACCTTGTTTTGCTTGCGGATCACATGTTGTCGCTTGACACTAGAAGGACGTCTCACGCGTCAGCGCCATCTACCTTAGTGCATGTGACAAGATTCATATCATCAGACGTACGGTACGATATATAGGTTTTGGGTCATTAGGCTGGCAGAGATCTGTCCGAGAGCGTCCATGATCCGCACATTGCGGTGGGCCTAGACCTCCTCTAGGTGGACAGTGACTTGCAGGAGGAGGCGAGGCGAAGGTCGGTGAGAGGAAGATGAGGGGCAGCAATGTTGTGGCGATGAGAGTGCACTTCATGTTGATGGTGGCCTGAGATATGTCTGCAATTGTTCCGGACCATGGGGCACGCGTAGAGGGAGCGCAAGGACGAGTACGGTGCATTTATACCATATTCTGTGGCGAGACTCTAGGGACTCGAAGCCCTTGCAACAACACGGCTGTAGTCGGCAATCTTTGACTTGGTTCGAGGTTGGCTCTAATGCTTGACCTCGCACAGGAAGGTCCTCGACTGCAATTCACAGGTTCACGCAAGACACTGCCATCCCCTTGCAAACTCGGCCGTGGGAGACCAGTGTTGACTAACAAGGTGGATTCAATTGTCACGATCGTACCGAATTGCAAGGTTTGTTGCAGGGTTGGTCAGCAATTGCAACATGGATATCTGGCTCTTTATAGCCAGTAAGATGCTACAGATACAACGTGATTGAGTTCGTTGCTAAGGAGCTGTTGATTTCGGTCGATTGAGTGCTTGCTATCACTGAAAAGGGCAGTTTGAGAAGTGTCAAATTGCCTTTTTGCAAGATAATTGCACTCTAACCTACCTTACCTCTAACAGATCCCTGACCCTTTGGGCAGCCCCAAAATGCACTACGGGCAGAGCCGTGATTTCATACTCAAATTGGCCCCGCGGCGAAAGGTTGACTTATGCCGCGAGCCTATGTAAGCGGTGTATACAGTCTGGTCGACCCCTCGGATGGGTCATGCGAGCTCTCCGATGACCATAACACTGGTCGCATGACTACTCCAGAGACGTACTCTGTATATAAGAGCAGGCAAAAGGCAAGGAACAAGCTGTCTACGCAAGTGGGCCTCTAAGGGAGCAGACCGTAGATGCTACCGAGTTTATACATACATACAGACCACCTGGGCAGGGTTGATGTGCGCGTTTAATGGTGACGTAGTAATTGGCCCAAGCTCTCGTCGTCACGACCTTGCAGCCCGAGTATTCATGTTGGTTACATGTGTTTCTCTGAAACAATACACACTCATCAAAGGGTTCATCGACTCCCATCGCAATGTCTCTTCTCCGAACTACGCGCCAGCCGCTGCGCTCCCTGATCGGCACCAGCCCGCGCCTTCTGTTCCCTCAAGTCCAGAGACAGACGCGCTTTGCATCAGGCGACTACGGTAGCGGCGAGCAATATCCGGGCAAGAATCCGAGCGAAGACAAGGAGCATCCAGGCCCTCCACCGCCCAAGACGTCCAAGCACTCGGGCTCAACACAGCAGTCGTCACAGTTAGAGAAGGTGCAGACAAGCAAAGGAACCCAAGGTGCGAAACCCAAGATTCTGGATGAGAGTCCGCCGCCAAAAGGACAGGAGCCTGACGACGTAAAGAAACACAACCAGGAAATGGAGCAGCGAGCGGACAAGGCCAGCGCTAGTGTCAATGAAGAAGATATCGAGAAGGACAAAGTAGGAAAGAACTTCTGGTCGGGTGAGTGGGATCCGAGTGAATTGCGCGTTCAGCCGATTGACAGATACTGATAAGCCGCAGGTCATGGCGGTGCGGATAGGCAGCCATAGTGCCGTCAAAACTCCGATATGTTTTGATGAGAGACTCATGACGGCAGAAGCGGAATCAAGCAAAACCTGACCAACCCGATGTATAACCAGAGGACAGCAGCATGTATCACGGAGCAAGCGCTTTGATAGAAATATGATGAACATGCAAAGCAAGCGTTACTATCATCGACCAAATGTCCATCAGTCGACGAATCGCAGTGCTGATTATATTTGGTCGACCGTGACTGTCGTTCGTCGACAATCACTCGCATCGATTACTTGACCCCTTGATAGAGCAATGGGACCATTGCATCCTGATGTGTCAGTTCTCATTCTCAGAAAATGATGGAACCTCAACGACATCTAATGCGAATCAGATCGACGCGCGTGAGAAGCTTTGTACACGGATGACTTTCGTCCGCCAATCTACAGCTTACTCGACGTAGTCTTCTTCTGCCCAACCACTCTAACCTTCGCGCGACCATTGCTGAGACACACCTTGCCCCCCTTCACAGACGTCACGAACCTCACATGCTCAAACCCCTCAGCATCCGCATTTCCCATCCTCCAGATCTGCGTGACGAGCGTCGCGCCAGGCAACACCGGACTAGCGAACCTCGCAGCGTACTCCTTGATATTCTTCGGATCACTGCCACCCAGCAGCTTCAGGATGGCGTGCGCCGTTACGTTCCACGAATATAGACCATGCATAATGGCGCCACCGAAACCCATCGCCTTGCCGGGTTCGGGCGTGGCGTGCAGAGGATTGTAGTCGCCGTTCAGACGGTAGAGATGCGCCGCTTCAGCGCTGATCGGGTGTTCGTACACGGCATCGGGGTTCTTGCCCTCCGGAGGTGGATAAGAGACCGTCTTCGGTCCCTTGGGTCCCCCCCAATTGCCTTGTCCCACGTAGAAAGCAGACCCAACCGCTCGGCAATATGTCTCTCCCGCATCGGCATCCACGAGGTCGTTCTGCGTCTCCATCACGGTGCCAGCCTTGCCTTTGTCGTATATGCCCACCACCTTGCTGCGGATCGCGAAGTTCCTGCCTTCCGACGACGTAGGCAGAGCCTTGTAGAATTCCATGTGGCGTTCGCCATCGACCACGCGCTTGGAGTCGAGTTTCGGGGCGCCGGGGATCGAGCTGTTGGAGGATGCTGATGCGGCGTAGAAGTCGATTACTTCTGTTGCGGTCTTTTTGAAGGGCAGGATGATCGGGTATGTTGGGAAGGCGGCGAAATTTGGGTGGAGTTCCTGGGAGCTGTTAAGATGGATATGTCCTTGATGCAACGGAAGCGTACGTAGAGGAAATGGAGCTCATCGACTGTGGCTCCAATGCTGTTGGCGAAGAGGAGGACATCGCGCTTGTACCATGACACTGGTACGGGTGGGTATTCGTGACCTGCTCCTGCTTCGCCTGGCATGATTAGGTACTTTGCTTTCACAATCTTCAAGCACAATAATGCTGGGAGCGCAGCAAGACAACCCGCATGTTCTGGCTTGCGGGGGAGCACCTGGTCTGGAGAGCCGAGGTCTCGGTATGAGGCACGGCCCGAGCATCGGGAGAAAAACCATCGGCTAATCCGGAAGGCACGCCGGCATTGATTCATTCGCCGCCGTTATGATCAGCCAACATCATCGTTACTACTTCGCAAACATGTCGTCGAAAGCTCTGCCGTTTGTGCGATCAGTCTGGGAGTACGCGAGCCTCAATCGCACGGAAATGGTCGACAAGTACTCACAGTAATTGAACAGGTCCTTCCGGGCCAATTCTGGCTTGGAACCAAGGTATGCATAGCATACAGATGAGATATGCGTATTATTGCTGAACCGTTCAGGCTGGTAGATGGCGTGCGTGCCAATCTCACGAGAAGCATGCGTTCCTACCATCCAAGCTGATTTCGAGCTTTTAGCTCAGAGTGACCGCTGCACGACCTGGTGTCGTTAATTTCGAGCTGGATATCAAAAAGGAGCATACTGTAGGCCATTGAAAATTCAATTTACCCCCCACCCCCAAATATCTGAAGTTATGCTGAAGCCTGATGAGAACCGCCTGAACATCCTCCACGGCGGCACACTAGCCTGCATGACCGACCTAGGTGGCTCTCTGGCCGTAGCATCGCGCGGGCTCTTTGCAACAGGTGTATCGACCGATCTTTCAGGTACAAGAACCGATATTCCCATCCATCAATCAATCGAGCCTGACTGAAAAAGACTGACAGTCACCTACCTCGCCTCCGGCGGCAAAGTCGGCGATCTCATCCGCGCCGAAGTCACCTGCGATAAGTTTGGCAAGACGTTGGCATATACTTCGATCAGATTTACGAACGCCAAGGACGAGCTGGTTGCGAGGGGGAGTCATACGAAGTTTGTTTATTTATTTGCTGCTGAAGCGGCCTTGAGGCTGTTGCTAACGAGGGATCTCTAGGTATGTGGCCTTGGCGTGGAAAGACCCACAGAACATCACGGACGAGCTGTCGCCTCGGCCGCAGTGATTTGGGGGCTGTGAGGATGGGAGTAAGGCTGCTGTAAGGAAGTCGACATTGAGTGAGGGATAGATTATGCTGAGAGATCGCTAATGAATATTATGTATGTATCGACGGCTACGGTATTCACAAGTATACAACAAATCTTTACGTACTCGCCTGCTACGCAGGAAGCCGCTGAGCCGACTGATACAATCCCTCAACAAGATCGAAAATCACCTGCGCCTGGGCCTGCATAGCTGGTGCAAAGAAACTCGGCTGCCATCGTAGTCTCTCCAGCCTCAAGTTGACTCGTCCTCCCTCCCGATCCAGACAGGATCTCAGAAACGCACTCTTGAAAGCACAATCGCAGGAACCTCTTCTCGGCATCTTCGCCCGTCTGCTGCTCCTGCAATTGAACAAGTGCTTGACCTTACCTTTCGTATCAACATCCGCTGGCGGCGTGGGCAACGCAGTCATGGTCGCCGGATCGTCCAACATAGCATCGACTGCCGCTCGCCACCGCCCAAGCGCACTACCGCGATACAGGCCTCTCACAACCATCAGCTGACCTTTGCTCAGCAAGAAATTGTCATACTCGAGTTCAGCTTCAGCCGCCTCAAACCGGGCAATTTTGACCTGGCCCTCAGCTCGGATCACGTCGGCCTTCGCGTGCCGCTGAGCGGCGCGGCAGGTCTCGAGATTCAACTCCGCCACGTCGAGTGACATGCCGAGCATCTCGGCCTGGGACATGTCTGTCCTCGAAGCCTCGTCTTTGAGGGTCCGAAGCTGCGTGTGTGCGGCACAGACGCGGTCTTGGACTCGGAGGAGCTCTTTCCTTGCTTCGACAGCGCGAGTGTGGGTAGTCGAGAGCTGGCTCTGCGCCTGCGCTAGAGCGGTGGAGAGGTAAGTGGGAGACGAGGTTGACATTGTTGAGACGCTGTATGAGATTTGCGAGGACTGGCCTTGTCAGATAGGGTAGCAGCGCTGGGTCGGAACAGGTTGTTGGATGGCGGTGCATCTAAGCTTATAGATTGGAGCAACAAAGCCATTGTATTGTGTCGCTATGTCGTCGCTGCATTTTCTGCTTTGTTTGCGGAGCATTGTTCCAACTCAATGGCTGAGCTCGTTTGTTACAAACTGGCTTTGGAGCCAACTGCAGCGTGCCGCTACAGTGGTCTGTCAGCGATCATGGCGTCTCGCAGTCGATTAAATGGTGACTGTTGACTGGTTGACTGGCTGGCCTGAGAGACTGATCGATAGAGCCTCCCAGCAGACCGCGAGGAGATTCCTCCAATCCCCTCAAATATCAACAACCTGCACCCGATTCCCCAACCTCCCCGTATTCCCAAGCATCAAACTCGCATTCACAAACGTCGTCTCCTCCGTCCTTCCCCCCCAAAGCCTCTCCCACACCACCCCCAAAACCCCACCCCACACCACCCCCACCACATCCACCCAACACCTCGGATCCAGCAACCTCAACCCCCCATCCCCCCGACCCAGCCCCCTCTCCACAACCTCCCGCCCCGCATCCCACTTGACGACCGCCTTCCCACCCCTCAACCACCCCACCAAATCCGTGCGCCCAGCATGAACATGCCCAAAGACATGCACCGCAGGCTTCACCCGCCCCACCTCCCGCAACAAAAACTCGTCTCCCATCGCCCTTGGCAAATCCAGTAGATTCTTCGGCGGCCCATGCGTAACGAGCACATCAGTCGCCTCCTCCACCACCCCGGTCCACGCATCCCGACCCTCCGCGTGCTGAAACGCAAAATACTCGACTCCACAAGCCGTCTGCGGCGCGCCATAAACCCTCACATCCCTCCCTCTCACGCTCACCGTGACCCCCGAGTTCTCCAGGTACTGCAGCCCTTTCCAGTCCACAGTCCCATCCCTCGCGTGAAGCGGGAGGTAGGCGCGACTGCGAGGATCGAGGAAGTAATCGTGATTCCCTGCGATCACGACTTTGTGCTCGTGAGGCAGGGAGTCGAGCCAGTGGATGTGGTTCTGGATTTCTGCGGGCGTGCCGTCGTTGGTCAGGTCGCCGGCGTGGATGAGGATGTCGCCTTGGGGGATTGAGGAGGCCGGGAGAGTGAGGTTGTGGGTGTCTGAGAGGCAGACTAGACGGATGGGGTGGGGGTGCTGTGGCGGTGGCGTGCGGAGGAGGGAGATGGCGATGTCGAGGAGGCGGATGAGGAGTTTGATGGGTTGCGTCAGGAGGGTGTGGAGCAGTGGTGGCGCGTCGTAGGGGCTGTCTGTGATCAAGAAGTCGAAGATTGACATGTTTGGCGTGACGTGCTGTGAGAAGGAGAGTCGCGTTCTTCAAAGTCGAGGTGAAGTCTTCGGTCGGACCCCGCGATTAAATATGATCATCGAATTGTTGGGGCATGGGCTTTGGCTCAATCGTGCCTTCCTCATACATTTCTACTAACACAAGCAGATCGCACGACACTCGTACATCCGAGCAGCTCTAAGTGCCCATTTTTGCGCCCGGGCCTGGGCAAACGCCTTGCTGAAAATCGCGTGCCCACCAATGCATGCGCCTCGCTACGGCATTACATTCGCTTCAACCGCCTGCCAAACATGACCGTCCAAAGTGCGCCGAGGTGTCTCGCTTCCGCCGTCGTCGACGTCGACAGTGAATTAGTATGAGTATTTGCTAGTGATGGAAAATGGCAAAATGTCAAGTTCATGCATCTACGAGGTCTCATTGACAGCCTCGTAGATGTAAATCGCACCAAAGACCAGGAAGGCAATGGCGCCGCCGATAGTGACTATCGTATCTCGTCAGCGACGTCTCCACCACCGCACACGCGTTTTGACGGTACTCACCAGCCCTCATGCTGACCCTCCCAGCCAGCGCTCGGCCACCTAGCACGGCAAGGCCCGTGCAGCAAGCATGGCCAGTAATCGCACCAAGCGTCACCCACCAGTAATCCTGACCAGCCGCCATAGCAATCGTAGCAATTTGACTCCTGTCGCCCCACTCACCCAAGAACGTCATGACAAATGTCTGTACCCACGCTGGACTCAGGATCAACCCCACCAGATTGCCCAGACCTGCCACGATGCCGGCTGTCCGGTCCTTAGACGGACTCGGCGATCGCGATGACGGAGGCGATGGTTCGATAGTAGGCAGCTTGACGCTTCCGGATCGTCCCCGTCCAGATTCTAGCGTGTAAGGTGAGACGCCGGATGAGCTGCGATGGGAGCGCGAGGTGCGGCGCGCCATGGTGTGCTCCTTTTCCTCCAGCTCGGCCTCGACTTCTTTCATCTCCTCGCCGACGCCGCTGTCTTTTGGCATGGCCAAGCCCTCCCTGAGCATTCTGGCGCCGAAGACCAAGAACAAGATGGCGGCTGCGAAGGTGGTGAAGCGTTTCGGTAGTAAAGTGGGAACTGCGTGGCCGAGCACGGCGGAAAGGACGGTCATCCCTACGAGAGCAGACAGCGCTGAAGAGAAGACCAGGATTCGTGGATGTCGCATCGCCATCAATGCGGCGATGAGGAACGTCTTGTCGCCCACTTCAGAGAAGAGAATCATGGTCAAAGACAGCACGAAAGAATGGAACCACTCGTGCCACTCAGCATCGCCCGCGGTGCCGGGCGAAGTGACGCCACCCGTCTTCGCCTTCTGCGGCTTCTTTTTGCCCTCTGTGTACGGCATGGTATCCTGGAGCCAGCTGCTGCCCTTTCCGCGATCCACAGGCGGCTCGCCTTCCGTCTTGACACTACCGCCTTTACCGTCAGGCAGCGGCATGCGATGCGGCTTCTCGGGCAGGTCTGTAGGCTTCTCCAGGCCCAGTCCTCCACTATAGCCATCGGCCTTCTTCTTGTCCGCGGCCTCGCCGTCTTTTCCATCCTTCTCAGTGATACTCTTGCTGTCCTTCGTTGCCGTCGCTTGCTCCTTCTTCGCCTGCTCCTTCTCTATCCGCTGCTGCTCGCTGTGCGGGAGCGGTGGCGCCTCCTTGGGCTCGGTGGGCTTGTTCTCGGATTTGCCCTTTGCCAGCCTCTCCTTCGTCTTCTCTGTGATGCCGCCCTCGGTGCCTGTGGTGCCCTTCTTGGGCGCCTTGCGTGTCTCGTCATTCATGACCCCGTCAATCTTCTCGGGAATGTCCTCCAGCTTCAAGCCGTCCTTGGTCTCGCTATGGGCGAGCTTCTCCAGTAACGAGGGCAACGCCTTCTCGGTTGCCGTCTTGGTGGCCGTGTCGCCGGGCTTTGGCTTGTCCTCGGGGGTGGTGTCGACGTATGGCCCAGCATGAGGCTTCCCATCTTTGCCATCCACGGGGGCGTCCTCGGTGCCCACATACGCCTTGGTGGGCTTCGCGGCGGGCGGCTGCTCGGCGACGACCGCCTGCTTCTGCGTCTTGGACCGGCCCACCGCCGCGCCCTGCACCGTGTTGAGCTTGAAGATCTCGTCCTGCGTGATGCTGTCCCGCTTCTGCAGGCGTCCCGAGCGCGGCGAGTCGAGGTCCGCCAACGTAGTGCCCGACAACAGCACCAGCAGCAACAGTGGTGAGCGCCGCCGTATCCGCATGATGGGCGATGTGTGGAATCAAAGAAGAAAACCGGGCAACGTATGACTTTCTGTGCAATAAGGCTCCAGTCGACCGGACAGACAACAATGCGTTCGCTGACGTACCCGGGTCGCAGTGGGCCCGCCGGCGGCTCCTCGCAGCTTTTGGGAACGATCGTACCTTCAGGTCGACACCAAGACACCGCCCGAATCGCGGAAGGGCAACGCGAGGGAAGGGTACGGGTACGCTGCGATGATCTATGTATACAGACGCACGCGACTGTGCAAGTACGAATAGCTCGACAAAAGAGACACGCGGCAGGCGGGAAAGGAGGGATGCAAAGGAGCAAGCAGGTACACGTAGGTAGAGAGGTCCCCTCAGTCAGCAACGAGAAGGGCTGAAACCTCTACGTCTGGGCCTATGGACACGCCTAGACACCTGCAAGACACCTTTCTGGCCGCGACATCCCCGTCGCGACCATCGCAGGATACGAGCGCGCCCTGAGAGTCCCCTGACCACCGCGACGCCATCGTGCAAAAAGCACGCCCGTCCGGCCGCGCGCGTCCATGAGAATCGGGCATCGGAGGATCCTCTCTCCATCAGACCTGCGTCATGCACTCTATTATGTTTTTGTTAGCGGCATCGACACTCCCGTGCTTCGTCCACACCTGGCGCTCCATCCATGAAAGGACGAACCTTAGACGCCAATCCGGCACTGTTAAGCCGACTGTCACGTGCTACGATCTCCCACTGCTAGTACTACCCGTGTCTCATGCACCTTCTAATTACAGCCCTGCAGATCTAAGACACGCACCGAAAATGCGCTCCAGCTCCGGGCATCGCTAGATTCCCCAAGGCGCCTCATTATTGACGCAGATACTTGCAGCGTGACTGGAAGCTGGTTGTTACCGACGCTCGGCCCTCGTATGCAACCTCCTGGCATGGTCTCATGCGGTCCTACGTCCCCAGATTGGACCCGCCCCTCGCCATCAATGATTATCCTAGAGTCATGACAAATGCTCCTTCCTTGTTTCTCTCAGTCATGCACGTCCTCCAAATGTGACCCTGGTTCGCAGAGCATTATTGTTCTCCAAAGAGGTCAAGATGCAGGTCCATGTGTACGCTGACCATGGTGATGTGGCTATTAGTGTGCGTGTGTCAGAGCTTAGTGAAGGCGGATTCTTGTCCAGTGTTCCTGCCGTTTGGCGCTTCCTCGCCCATCTGATCTCTGAGACGATATCGCAGCGGCTGCCGCTTGATATTCTGGAACGATTGCCAAGCCGATCCGGCGGTATCCATCGATGTCGTCCTCGACGCTGCGGACCCGCTTCAGCATCAAGCAATGGATTGAGCCGTGCTGATCTTTGCGTGCAGGAATGCATATGATGCCGGCATCGACGCCCAAGATCTGACCTTCCTCATCCACAGGACTGTCCAGATAGAGACTCGAGAGGACCTGCGCTTCCGTCGGGCTGTTCGACAGCAACTTCCATCTGTACCGCTCTCTGCCGCGATATCTGACTTTCATGATGGCCACTGGTCGCACTTCACCAGAGAGGTCGAGGTAGCAATCGCCCTTGATCAGATGTGTGTCCGCATCTTGAGCACTGTTGGGGCTTGCATCCAGACGCGAAAACACGCCTGCAAGCTGCGCATCCCTCGACCTCACCGGACAGTGGATGGCATTGACTGAGATCAGCATGTCGTCTTCCCGAGCAGTCGCGCCGCATTTGACGCCATGCGGTGCCTTCACTGCTGCCCATGAGAAACTTGGAGCACGGCACACCGATGGCCGGCGCGCGAGATATACAAGTATGCCATCTCGATAGCTTGGGTTCACGCGCCACAGCAGTTGGCTCGCGAGCCACTTCTCCCACATGCCGGCAATACACGTCACACCCCTGCCAATTTGGGTCGAGATCAAGGCAGCGATCCCGGCTATTGCGACCAGCTTGTCCTTCTCCTCGCTGAGCCCTGTTGTGGAGTAGCGCTCGACAATACGCTTCCAGAGTTCGTGGGCTGCAATCGACCGCTCAGAAGCATCCGCCACTAGCAATCGAGGGCCGTACTCTTGTGGCATAGCTGCCTTGAGCCTCTCTCGTCCCGCCACTTCCCCAGCCTTGATCTCAAGGTCCGGCACACCATCTGGGAGGCTTTCGGCGGCATCGAGATGGCGACACTCCCACGCCAGTTGGTCATGGCAGAAATGCAACACCCTCGGCGCCAGCAATCGCTCCTGCAGCACCCATGCCCGACGATTGACCGGAGCGTCATCAACCAGGCGATTCCAGAAGAACGCGTCCTGTATGCGGCACCGGCGCACCAACGGCTCCGTCCCTGGTAAACGTTTGCCATACTTCTCATCGTCTCGGCCTTTGGGTATACCGTCCGTGTTCAGATTGACCTCATCCTCCCACAGCAGACTCGGATCTCGTTTGTCGCAGTATAATCCCGCATTCATGTGCTCAGCTGTCACCGAGATGTTGCAGAAGCTGTTGCGATAAACTTCATACATCTTGACGCTCTCATTCCGCCAGTCTTCCTCGTCATCTTGGATGATACATAGAGCATCAATCCAGATATACCTGACGTCCTTGCCTACGCGGGCTGCAAAGTCTATGGCTTCGCACAACGCGCGTGAGAGCGTACCTGACCCAGACTCGGAGCTAAGAAGGATTCCGGGGTCCTGAAACTCTGCCAGATTATTTTTGCGAAGGGTCAGAAAGCCACTTGTACTATCCCATCGGTGGCTCAAGGTTACGTAGTTTCCTGCGAGCGGATCGCCAGGCGAGGCCATGGGAGGGACAGATGCAGTCGTCCTGCCAGTTGTCCTACCCCTGTTCCGTTTCGACAGGACGACATTCGCGCCATTCGTGATGACCAGACGGGCTCGCAGTGGACCGTCACGCTTTGATACACTATCGTAAGATGGTAGCTCTATCAGCCTACTTGGATAGGCCCTGGGACGATGATCAAAGTCTTCATCTGGGCATGTGGGATGTGCGGGGCTCATGCACGTCTTGATCCAGTGTCGTGCCAATTGTAACGCCTCCGTGCCGCGAGTTGTAGTGGATAGAGGGGTATATATGCGTGCTTCCGCGACGTTGTCTACTACGTCAGCAGGATACGGACCACGCGGCGAACGAAGCCAACACCTACGACGTCGTTCCAAAAAGAATGTTCCAAGGCGGCAATCTCCCATCTTGAAATCCAGGCGATATGCACCACGTCGCTTGAGCACTTCGGACAAGAACGCTCGTGTTGCGAAGTCTTGATCAGCCTCTTGCGTCTAACCACAGTCAGCCATCCCCCGGCATGGCGATCTGCTTGATTATCAGGACCTACGACATCGAGCCCGGCGTTTTGGTGTTCTTCCCACAGTACCCGGCATATACAGCAGCCCATTTCGGCAGAGGTTTCCAGTGATCTGGCGTGCTTGTGGTGGTCGAAGTGCAAGTCGAACGTCCCTCTCCATTGCCGGCCTTGTTGGCCACGGAGCATGCCGTAACACGTCCCACAAAGCATTTCGTGGGTGTCCTGTTGGGGCTCGGGCAGTACGACACTCGCTGCAGCGACGCTTTCCAGTCGAGTACGGCGTTCAGCGACAAACGTGCTCCTACAATGAAGGCACGGTCTGACGCCTTCGACTGCAGTGGTAGTGGCCTGTCATCCTCCGCTAATTCTGATCGTCAGTCCATTTTGATCTGTCTATTGACAAGCGTGTCAGATTTGGGAAATCGGAATCGTCTGGCAAAGATGTAAGAAAGTGACACCAGGTCTTGACTCTCGTCGCTGACTCTGTTGGTCAGTCCGTCAGTCGAAGAGAGCTTGCTTGGCTGTTGACAGTTCTATCCATACTGCCAACGCGGATGCTCTCGAGTGCTCATTGGATAGGTGCTGGCAAGCATTGCTACTCCACTACTCTGCTGACATGTCCTGCCGCTGAGTCTATGCACAACATCTGTGCCTGCTTGGCAGCATCCGAGCCAGTCTGTGACCATCGAGCCGTTGTAGACGACCCACGTGTCACAGCCACTACAAGCCTGCTTCCTACGCGAGGCACGTTGCAGTCGGTTCATTGCCTCAAAAGAGTTGCAAGGCTGCATGCGCTCAAGCGAAAGCAGCGTTGAGTGGTGTGATGCGGGGGGCCATGCTGTCAGCAATAGCGCACCAGAACGTGTGGCTGAGAAGAGCTTCGAGATGGTAACAGCATCTTGCAGGCCACATCTCTCTGCCAAGGCTCAAATCACCAAGCGAGAGCCTTCAGAGCGTGGCCAGCTGCGTTCGCACGACGTCGAGACGCAATCAACTGGAGTTGAAGATCATGAGCCTGTCATAACAACAAAGCAATACTCAAGGCTCGATGGACGACGCTGGCAACAATTTCTGTCTCAAAGATGGGGACTCTTCAGTCCCCGTCGCACTGCCAGATGGACTCACAGAAGCGCAACTGCTTGGCTTCAAAGCGTTCAGTGATTGGCATAGGTGCTTGAAAAACTCGCTGGAAAAACAGAAGCTGGGCGATCATCCTTTTCGTCAGGCTCCATACCGACTCAGACATATTCGAGTGGACTCGTTCGACAAACCAAGGGACCGGATCCTCTTCGTCAAGATGGTCGCAACGATCACAAACGACCACGGCGATGCATTACCAGGCGTCGTGTTTCTGCGCGGTGGCAGTGTGGCTGTCCTTCTGATCCTGCGACCTCTTGACGCTCTGGACGAGCGATACGTCGTCATGACTGAGCAGCCACGGCCTGCAGCTGGTAGTCTGCGTTTCATGGAGATACCGGCCGGCATGTTAGATGACGAAGAGAACTTCGCGGGCGCCGCGGCACGAGAGATTCGCGAGGAAGTCGGCCTGCAGCTCAACAAGGCTGATCTCATCGACATGACTGCTCTCGCGCTGAAAGGGCAGCAGACTGAAGAGAACATGAGGGATGCCATGTACCCCAGCCCTGGCGCTTGCGACGAGTTCATCAGCATTTTCCTATGGGAGCGGGAAAAGGAACGGATGGAGATTGAGGACCTGAAAGATAAGTTGGCGGGAGAGAGGGCGGAGCAAGAGAATATCACGGTGCGTCTCATGAATTATGAGCGACTTCTTGCCGTGGGCGCTCGTGACGCCAAGACTCTTGCCGCCTGGTCGCTGTACGAGTATCTCAAACGGACTCGATTGCTTGATTGAGGCGGGGCTTGTTATTATGGAAAGTAGGGGCGGTCCCGGTCTCTCAATTTGGTCTCATGCTGGCGCCACCAAGCATTTCTGTGCTAGGCGATCGTGCATATGGTCACGCGTCACCCGCGTATGCAAATGCTCTGCAGCCGCCTCTCGGCACAGCCTTGTGATAAGACATGAATCATCATCGACCAGTTGCATCATTTCTTTCTGGCTGAGTGGCTGTCATTGTGAGTCGAGTGGGGCCTGTGTCTCCGGCTGCCATGCATCCAGCCGAAGCTGCTTGTACCACCAACCCGACCTCAAAGCAGTATCGATCTTGAGACACCGCGAGTTGCAAGGTGCAAAGCAGCAATGCACCCTTCGCAAGCGTCCACAATCGACCAAGATGCAGCGGAGCAACATCATAGCATCGAGCATAGAGAATAGGACCGTGCAGGATGATGACTCAAGGGGCTGCGGCTGGCCGAGCGTGAGACAGCGAGTGGAACGAATGCTCCAGCAAGTGGACTACAGAACGACAATCTTCATCGGCGCTGCTGCATCCTCCTTCAAACCCACCGCCTTCCCTGCCTGGAACAAATTCGTGCAGCTGATCTACAGCTCGTCCATCAGCCAGGCAGCCTCAGACCTTCCCGGTGATAATCTCGGTTAGGATTCATATTGACGAAGCAACACGCAAAAATGCGACTGACAAGAATATTCCTCTAGACGTCGTCACCGCCCACCTGAACCAATGTATCGCGGAAGCACTCACGCGGGCGCCGCCGGCAGCTCGGGTCCCAAACTACAAGTTCACCGAAACCATTGCCCGTCGCCTGGGAAAAGACTACTTGCGTCTCTTGCAGGCCTTCCGCTGCCAGCGCGCCAACAGCGACACATGGGTCGTCAACCACGTCCACGAATGGGCGGCGCAAGCCCTCGTCGACCAAACCGCCGCCGCGATCGTCACGACCAACTTCGACGACTGCATCGAAGGCGCGCTCGAGAACGCGGGCGCCAACACGTACCGCTTGACCGGCGACCCGCACATCGACGGGGCAGAAATCCTCTCGCGATTACCGCCGCCATCAACCTCATCTTCTTCTTCGCGCCGGCTCATCTTGGTCGTCAACGGCCCGGAGGCCTGCCGCTTCGCCCAAACCCTCTGGCCACAAGTCGGACAAACCTTTTCCATGCTGTTCAAGCTGCACGGGTCGTGCTACGCGCCCGAGACGTGCATCGACACGCGCCTGCAGCGGCAACAGGGCTTGCCGTCGTACGCGGTCGATCTGCTGGATCACTTGCTCGTGTCGACCGTGCTTTACGTAGTGGGGTTTGGCGGCGGCGATCTGAATGACAACACGGATTACTTGCGCATGGTGCATAATCGGAAGCATGCGCGCCTGGTGTGGCTGCAGCCCGTGGAGAATGAGGTGCTGGAGCCGGGGGTTGTTGCGCTGTCGCGGGTGTTGGAGGGAGGGAGGGATGCTAGCGAGGGGTTGTGTGTTCTGCATGGGTTGCTGCGAGGGGAGAGGGTCCGTTGGGATGAGGGGGTGAGTGAGTTTGAGCGAGCCGTCGTGGATTGGTGTCGCGGCGTGGGCACGGCGTGGTGTAAGCTTCTGGTGCTCGATCTCGTGGAGCTGTGCGGTGCGACGCAGGAGCAATGGCGATCTCTTGAGGCCTTGGGGTTCGTGGGAAGCAAGCGGCAGGACTGGAATGCGGTGGTGGAACGGCACATTGTGGATGGTGGTATGAGGACACAGGTGCGGCGGGTGTACCTCGGGAAGGACATGAGTCTGATGACTGACGCGACATAGCTCGAGATTGCGAAACAGTGTGCCAGTGCTTGCGAGATCCTCCAGGGCATCCGACTTGATGGGCGCGGCGAGACGCCCAGCGTCTGCGAACAACTAGACCGTCTCCGACTCGAACTCAAGCGTTGGCATCTCCACGCCGCTCAAGACCTCAGCACGCATCAGCCACACGCACAAGCCTGGGTCATCAGCGCCCTGTACGGACTGACGCTCTTCCACGGCCAGCAACGCCAAGCCGCAGGAGAAGCCCTCGCCTTCGCCCAAAACGCCGCTTTCCTCGTAGGCGACCTCCAATCCCACCAAGCACTCAAGTCTCTCCTCTCCACCTTGACCATCACCAACCGCACCCCAGCACCGCTTCCGTCCACCCCGACATCGTCCCCTTCCACCGCCATCCACGCCTTCATCCCCGCCCTTGACAACGTCAACTCCAAAGCCAACCTCTACGGCGTGCCCCCCGCCCTCTTCCTCCGCGCCCTCCTGCACCGCGCCATGCTCTTCGCCGACAAAATCATCGTCAGCTCCAACGTCATCGTCAACTCCAACGTCTTCGTCAGCGAAATCCTGTTCGGCGGCCGCGACGTCGCCGAGGCGTTTTATCTGCACGCCATCCGGCCTATCGTCGTGCACGAGGATCCGGACATGCGGCGGCCGATCATGGGCATGTATCAGCGCGTCAATGCGCGCGCCGGGTATATTTCCGAGCGCATCCCGGAGGTTTTGGTCGCGAGGCTGGATGAGTGGTTCGAGGATGCTGCTGCGGCGGCTGCTGCGGTGGAGGGAGAGGATCCATTCATCCGGTACCGAGAGGCTGCGGCGGCGCGGAATTATACCCTGTGGATGCGCCGGGCGGTAGGGGAGATGCGGGCGATGACGCGGGAGCACCTGCTGAGCTACTGGCGGCACTTGCGCACCCGGAACCACCACGTCCCCGCCGATCTCGCGAGGCTGGACGAGGCCGTCGCGGAAGAGATGATCGAGACGGTGCTCAGCGCCGTGGACGCCTTCACCCGCCACCTCAGCGGCGAGCACCTCACGCGCTCGCAGCTCTACAACCTCGCCGGCCTATTCGCCACCATCCAAGAAAACCCCGTCGCCATCGACCAGCAGCTCCGCCCCTCCACGGCCCCCGCCGTCCTCGCCGCATTGGCCCACCACCGCGCCAGCATGCTCGGGCGGCCCTGGATCGCGGGTCCGCTGTGCCACGAGCTGTTCGACGTGCCGTACCAATGGAACCCGATCGTGCATCTGGCGACCACGGACCCTGCGCTGCGCGGGATCGTGTTCCTCGAGGAGCACGAGCGCGCGTCGGCGGCGTTCATGGCGCGGCTCGCGGGCGGCGGCTTCCGAGTTTCTGGCCAGGCGATGCAGAGCGTGACGTCCGCGCTGCTGCTGGGCAATGCTTCCGAGGCGGATGTCGTGGAGTCCCGCTCTCGACTGGCGGGTTTGCGCCGGCATTTGAGGGCGCGAGGGGCGTTGGATCCCGGGGTGGACGGAGGGTGGGAGAGGGAGTTGCGGAGGTTTGAGCGGGCGTCGGTTGACGTGGGTGATGTGACGGTTAGGGGGGTGGCCGTTGTGGCGCCTGAGGTGGAGGAGAGGATCGTTGAGTTCCTGAGGCTGTGCGTGTTTTTGGTGAGGAAGGGCGAGCCGTTGGATCGCATGTATGCGGAGCCTCAGCTTATGCTTCCGGGTTTGATGCGGTTGGAGAGCGGTTGACGGGGATTTTGGACAGTCTCGGCAGAAGTTGGAGGGGTCATGAGTTGTGATTTTCGACGCATCTATCGAGTCTCTGCCTGACGAAAAGGTACCTCGCTGCTTACGGTCTGGCAATGCTTCACCCTCCTCATTCTACAACTTATACCGCCCCGCCCCATTCTGTCCCCCACCAGTCCCAGCCTTCGCCTCCTTCCCCTCCACATCCGTGACCTTCCCTTTCTTCCCAATCACCTTCACCCCGCCCTTCTTCAGATCAGACAGCACCTTATGCTTGCCCTTCTTCCCACCAGCCCCACTCTTATTCGTACCCGGCGGCGGCGCATTCCCATTCGCCTTGTGAATCCTCTCCTTCTCCCTCCTCCGCCTCCTCTTCTTCTCCTCCCTCGACAACTCCTCCCTCGCGGCCGGCAGCCCAGACTTGCCCGCCACCTCCTCGTTGACGCCTTTGTTCGCCTCGCCGCCCTTGTACACCTCTTGCGGCGCGAGCTGACTTGCTCCAGCCACGGCGTTGCCCGCTGAAGGCCGGGCGTCCTCCATCATGATCGTGGGCGCATCCACGCGGACCTCGAGTTGAGGTGCCGGAGCCTTGGGACGGAAGTGCCAAGAGCTGAGGCTGTCCAAATCAGACCGGATTTTGCTCCAGAGCGCAGAGATCTCGGCTTCCTCTTTCTTGAGCTTCTCGTCTTTGACGTCGACGAAGTTCGGGTCCGTGCGACGAAGATGTTCTTCTTCATACTCTTCTGCCAAACCCTTCTGGCTCTTGTTGTTGTCGAGCTCAAAATCCAGCTTCCCTCTGCGGGAATCTTTGCCGGTGGCGAGGTCATCAGGGCGTCGACGGATAATGTCTTGAAAGTCGTGGTTAAGAATCCGACGCTTGATCAGCTCCTCAATGCTCTCGCTGACTTCAGCCGTGATGACGGGTACTGGCTTGCCCGTGCGTTCGAACTCCAAGTCCTCTTCCAGCAGGCTGTTGAGTGGACGATCGGCAGCGCGCGCTTCACCCGAAAGAGTCCATTCTCTCTTGGCCACATTGGCCGCTTCTAGCTTTCGAATTTCTTCCTGTAGAGCAGCTTTGCGGCGTTCGTGGGTGGAACGACGTGAGCGTGGATCGGACGGATCAAGCTTGACTCCTTCTGCTGCTTCGTCGTCCTCTTCCTCCTCGGACTCGTCGAACAAATCCCGATGAACGGCATCAGCCACACGTTCAATGTCACCACCGTCCTCCTGGTCCGTCTTAGCATTTCTCGCGGACTCGGGGAAGTTGTGCGGATTGGGTCTGCCCTTCTTGTTCTGTTTTTTCTTCTGCGCGGGTGGTGCAAAGAAGTCGGCGTACATGACATTGTTCGTATTGCCAAGACCCATGTCGCCCATGCCGTCCAACTCGCCACCGTCGACGGCTTCCTCCTCGTCTTCGCTCTCGGCATCGGGATCGCCGAAAGTGGGACCGTCGTCTTCATCGTCCTCGTCCTCCATTTTAGCGACGGCAGGCGCTGCTTTGCCGTTGACAGCACGTGCCCCGGCTAGTGGGTCTGCATCCCAGTCGACGTCTTCCTCGTCGCTCGCCGCCCCGTCATCGTCGCCGCGCGCATCTTGCTGCTCCAGAAACTCGGACTGCTTGTTGAAATTGTCGATGGAGAAGAAGCCGTCGTTGAGGCCAAACTTGTCATTGACCAACTCTTCCGCCGGCTCGTCGTCGCCAAGACCCTCTCCGTCCATATCGATATCGTCATCCTCTGCATAGTCGTCCTGGCCCCCACGCTCAGCAGCATCCAGCGCCGCATCGAGGTCACCGTCACCGTCACCGTCATCATCAGTCCCATCATACACGGCATCCTCGTCGTCGTCCACCCCCTCGACCTCGTAGTCGCGCCCCTCCTCGCCGAGCGCTGACTCATCCTCCTCATCCTCTGCATCCGCCGCACTCCCGTCGTGGCGGCTCTGCGCCTCCCGCAGCCCCCGCGCCGCTTCCGCCCGCGCGGCGTCGATGACGCGTCGCGCCTGCTCCCACACCTGCTCTGGCCCAAACCCGGCGGTGTGGATGCGGGTGAGACGGAGGACGTCATGATCGCTCACCGCCTCCCCGCGCTTTCTCTTCTTGCGCGCGTTGTGCTGGCGTTGTTGCTGCACTCGGCTGACGTCGGCGGCCAGCGGGTCGAGGGCGTGTTTGAGGTACGCGAGCGTGTCGGTATAGAGGGGGAGAGACGGCTGGAGGAAGGCGTGAGGCGAGTCGGTCAGACTCGCAATCAACGCGGCCATGTTGGCGACAGGTCCAGGTTGATTAATCTCCATCATCTCTCGTCCATGAAAAAGTTCCTGACTTCTAACCATTTCGGATCGTGATCCGAGCGATAACGCTAGTCAGCCCTAATTGGATTAGTGTACGAGTACCTCTGCATTGATTGAACTACCATGAATTGCGATGAAACCCGAGCCTAAGGTATGGACGTGAAGCATGCTGACTGAATGTCCACTCCAAAGCAGGGCGGCGATGACTCGTCACGCCCCTTCCTCGATGCCGGCCGCCCCAGCGAAGACGACCTGGAGCTCTCCGAACTAGACGCCCACCGACATCCGGACGCTCCCACCCATCAACCCCCTGACTTCCACTCCCTCCATGCCACCGCAGGCCCGCCACCAGCCCAAGGCAAACAATCCCCCCTGGCCGTCACCCTCGCCCTCGCGCTCTGCGTCCTAGGCTTCACCATCAACACCGAAGCCACAGCCTACTTCGAAGACGAGCTCGGCTGGAAAAAGCCCTTCGCCACCCTCTACATCACCCACGGCGCCCTAATCCTCCCCTGGCTCTGCCACGTCGCCTGCCTGCGCTTCCGCTCGCGCAAAACCACCCCCTACAGCACATGGGTCCGGGACTACAACGACCGCCTACGCGCCTCCATCAGCACCGTCGACGCCTACGCCACCGACGGCCCGAAACTACTCTGGAAACGGCGCGGCAACATCGGCGGACCTCTCGACTTCCTCGCCACCGCCATGGCACTCCTCACCGTCGTCCTCACCATCAGCGGCGTCTCCTGGTTCCTCTCCCTCAGCCTCACCACGCCCTCCGACCTGACCGCAATCTACAACTCCGCGACCTTCTTCGCCGCCATCTTCAGCATCCCGCTCCTGCGCGAGAAGCTCGGCTGGGCCTCCATAGCCGCCGTCGCGCTCTCCATCATCGGCACCTTCGTGATCGCCTACGGCGACACGACGGCCACACACGACGTCGAAAACCCCATCGGAACGAACAGGCTAGCAGGAAACCTCGTCGCCTGCATAGGCGCCATGGCGTTCGGCCTCTACGAAGTCCTGTTCAAAAAGTGGGCGTGCTCCAGTCGCCCGACGAGCAAGCCCATGGACACGCTCCCCTTGACCCTCGCCGCCAGCGCCCTGACAGGTTTCTACACCCTCGCCACCCTCTGGCTTGCCCTGCTGCTCCTCCACATCTTCCGCATCGAAACCTTCGAGCTGCCAAGCTGGTACGCCGCCCTCTGGATCCTCATAGCAGTCCTCGCGGGCTCCATCTCCATCACCCTGCTCGCCGTCCTCGTCATCTGGACTGATCCCATCTTCGGCAGTTTCGCCAACGTGCTGAGTGTCTTTTTCGTGGCCCTGTCGGATTGGTTGTTCTTCGACCTGTCACCCAGCATTGCGACGTATGCGGGAGGAGCGTTGGTCGTCGTGGCGTTTAGTCTGCTGGCTTGGGATACTTTTGCTGGCGGTGGGACAACGGGGCATGGATAGAATCGAGCATCGAAACAACATAATTTTTGTTATTTGAACTAACGAATTTGGGTATCGTGCGTGTCAATACTGTGTGCGACCTTCGCCGTAGGCCTGATCGTGTATCTTCATGATTCCTGTCCTGTCCTATCCTGCCAATTCCCTGTTTGAACCCAAGTTGTACGGCGTCAGATCTTCATTCTCTCCTTCGTCGTGGGTACGCAACCGTCATCATGTCCATCGGGAAATGCACGGAATGCGAGACTAATGTCACGCCTCGCAGAGGGTCCGCCATAGCCCAGTCAAAGTGTCGGATCAACTACTCCCTGTCAGCTTTCCGCCTTCAGTCATCAACATAAACAACTCTCCCTCACCTCAACGACCGTCTTATGCAATTCCGTCATCGCAATATGCTGCCCCAAGCACTTCGACCTCCCCGCCGAAAACACGGTATCCACCGTATTCCTGTACAACGCCCTCGTCGCCCCATCCGCCTCCACCCACCTATCCGGCCGAAACAACTCCGCGTCCCTCCCAAAAATCGCCGTGTTCCGACAGAGCGACTGATCGCAAATCCCCAACTCGCAGCCTTCAGGGTAGTAAATCCCCTTGATCGTGTCGCCGCCTCGGGGCGCCAGTTTCGCTTTCGTGCCGAAGAGTGGCGGGTACATCCTGATGGCCTCCCAGATGCAGGCGCCAAGGTAGGGGAGTTTCTGGGCTTCGGCGTAGGTGGCAATGGGGGTGGAGAGTCTGTTTTGGGTGGTTGCGGAGTCGATTTCGTGTTGGAGCTTGGTGTAGGCGGTTGGTGTGCCGAGGAGGAGGAAGAGGGTCATGCGGAGGACTGTGGCGACCGGGTCGGTGCCCGCGACGATCATGAGGAAGGATTCGGCTTCGACTTGGAGTTTGCTGAGGCCTTTTTTGACGAGGTGCCCGAGCATGTCGTTTCGGGTCTTTGCGTCGGGGCCGTAGCGCTCGGCGATGGCGGTGTGGGCGAATCCGAGGGCGGCGCCGAGGCCGCTCTTGTCTGTGGGCTTGGGACCGACCAACCATTGCATCAGTGGGCTTTGGAGGATCCAGCGTACTGAGACATGGTTGACCTGCAGCTCCAGTAGACCCATGAACTCCGACGTTTGTTTGCCGTAGCTCCACTTGTCTGCGTTCTCGGCCATGAATCCGAATGGCCTCCCGAACGCCACGGTACTGAGCACATCCAGGGTGAAGTAATCGGCCACTTTGGCAAAGTCCATCGTGACATGGCTGTAGTTGTCGCGAATGAGATTCAGGAGCTCCGCAATCCGAGCGTCCATATCGGGCTCCAGGGTATCGATGTCTCTGCCATAGTACTGAGAAGGGTTAGTTGTGCCGCCAACCATGTGGGTGCCGGATGAGGCGTACTGCTCCGACTTCCTTGCCCTTCAAGTCCGCATGCAACCTCTCATCGCGAGTCGAGAAAACGGTATCTTGTCGTGGGTCCATGCGAACGCCATCGTACCACGAGCTCCTGCTCCATTTCGACCCGGGCGCGTTCAGATGCCGCACAACATCTGCATCGTCGCTGATGAGCAGATTGGGTCCAATGCGGCAGGGCGAGCCTGTGCCATGTCAGCGAACAGCCACTCGCCAATCAATTGGCGTACAAGAAGGCGCACCATATTGCTTGATCGCATCAATTTCGGCCTGGTACAAGGTCGATTTCGTGGCCCTCCAGAACATCCACGCGCGGCTGAGACCTGCGAGCGGCGGGCCCTTGAACTGACGGAGTCGGCGATAATTGAGGATCGTGGCAATGCAAACGTACGACAGAAGCAACAGCGATAGCGTGAGGATGAGCGAACCCATGACTCTGGGAGTGGTCGCCCGCCACGTGGTCCAGATCTCTGATCGTGCGCCCAGCGGTACCGCGTCGTCGGGTCTCGTGCTGCTCCAATAAAGCAATCATCCAGCCCAGCGGACGCGCAGCATCAGGACGATGGGTCGGGCGTGCCTCAAACGTGGATGGGGGAACCTACCAGGCCTGAACTACCCCTCGCCCAGGCCCAACCTTCCAGCACACCCCCGTCGGCGCGGATCACGGCGCGGCAGCTGCATAAGGTACTGCACAAGGTTGGCCGCTGATTCGTGTTGGGTGGCAGCGTCTAAATCTAGACCGCGTGCGCTCGCGTGGCTGGCTGCTTTCCACCCCCGCGACGGATCCCGCCGCCTCGCGTTCGATGGGATGATGCCGAAATCGTGTCCCCACATCGAGGCACCGGCAATGTCGGGGCAACAATCATCATGCCAGACAATCTTCCCAGAGCACCATGCCCTCGATACCCCGCACCCGGACAGGCCTTGGAATTAAGCACCGCGTCTGATGAGATACCAATATCAATGGCCCAGCGACCTGAGAGCCACGACTCTGGCGTCTTCACCCTGTCCGATGTATCCGATCAACCTGGCTCATCTGCCCGCGAAGCCAGCATCTCACCGCAGGCTGAGGCCCGGGATCCTGAGCAGCTCCCAGATGCTGCGGATCCTCTGCCCGGCCAACCCATCGAGGCCATAGACAGCCAGAGCGAGAGCGGCGACTCTGGCTATGATGAAAAATCGCTGTCGACGGCGTCGTTGCGGTCAAGCATATTCGACTACGAACACGAGTTTGGCCGCTCCTACCATTCTTTCCGGCGGGGGAAGTATGTGATTCCCAACGATGAGCGGGAGCAGGACAGAATGGTGAGTCCGTAGTGTTTCAGCCTGCGCGTGGCCTTGTCTGCATTCAGCTGCTCGTGGCGTGATCTGAACACTTCACAAGCCTGTGTAGGCCCGAATAGAGGTGGCGAGGTCGCCAAGTGGGACTGCCCGTAGTGCATGCGCTCTAACAGTATCAGGACATCCACTACCACGCTCTGCGGCTCACGCTCGAGAACAAGCACTTCATAGCGCCTATCGAGTCGCCTACAGGCATTCTCGACGTCGGCACCGGGACTGGAATATGGGCCATGGACGTCGCCGATGACTTCCCCGGAGCTCATGTCGTCGGCATAGACTTGTCACCCATCCAGCCTACCGCTGTCCCACCCAATGCCGAATTCCAGATCATGGATGCAGACGAGGAGTGGGACTTTGGACCTCGATTCGACTTCGTACACACCCGTTTCATGGGTGGATTCTGCGTCAAGTCCTGGCCGCATTTCTACGAGCAAGCTTTCCAATCTTTGCAACCGGGTGGCTGGGTGGAGAACCAGGAGTTCGACGTGCACTTTGGATGTGATGATGGCACCCTGCCGGCCAACTCGTCTGCGAATCAATGGGCGGAGCTCTGGGGTCAGGGAATACGAAAACTAGGCCTTGAGAGTCGGATGTTCCCGGAACGAATGCTGCAGCAGATGCGAGATGTTGGCTTCATCAATGTCACTTACAAGGAGTACAAAATGCCGATTGGAGAATGGCCGAAGAACAAGAGACTGCGGAAGTCGGGCCTGTTCAATCTGATTGGCATGATCGATGGGCTCAGTGGCTTGACGGTCAAGACTTTCACTCACGGCCTGGGGTGGTCAGAGGAGGAGATCGAGATCCTGGTTGCCAAGGTCAAGAGTGAGCTGCAAAACCGCAGGATTCACACGTATTTCCCGATACATGTGTTATATGCGCAGAAGCCGCCGACATGATTCGATGAGCGATTTAGCGCGGTGCCACTTCCCTCGTTACTGACAGTTGGGGGGAATTTGTAGATAATGTTTGATCTGTCCCCTGCCCCGAAGGCTCAAAGGATGGCAACCACGAGCCTATTAAATCATTACAGTACCATGCTACGGGCAATCATAACACCTGAGTATGATCTCAGATCCACATCAGCGTCATCTGCGTCGACGTCAACTGGATCAACGTCAACCGCGTCAACGTCAACCATTTGCTTAACTGAGGGACCAAAAATTGATCGTGAGGACCTGCTCCCCTTGCAATGTGCTCTCGAGAACTTCCAAATTCGAGGCTGCTCTCAAACGGGAATGCACAGCTCCGCACGCTCGAACAGTGCTGCAATCATAACAGGCGGCATTTCCTTCACACTCGTCGTCTGGACCCGCTGTCGCATCCCTGCAGTCATGTCCCTGCAGCTGTAACTCAAATTCTGCATCTGCAAACCTTCCAGGTCAGGCGCCTGTGCCACGTGCTTGTTGCCTGTCAATGCGTGGTGGCAACCACGCATCTCCGACTTCCACCAAAATGACCGGATATGCCGCTTTGGATCGAGTCTGCAGTGTGTGACAGGTCGCGTCACGTCATATCCAGGCCCGAACAGTTTGTGGTCCGCGACTGAGGTGTAAATCTCGTCCACCTCGTTTTCTTCCCATACATAATCTGGCCACCATTCATCGACCAAGCCCTTGAAGAACAGGTGCCAACGACGACGGAGCTTGTACCATGCGGCCTGTCGCCCACGTCGAAGAACATCCACTGGCATCTCAAGCTCGAGCCGGATCTGCACCATCAACATCTCGCGGACCATAGTAGCGAGGCTTTCCTCACGAGACACCCAGCCCGTATGAGATTGATCAAGCGCTGCTTCGTTCGTGCGTGTGTAACAGGCTGCAAACTCGAGCATCCACGCAAAAGAAGGGTGGAATTCGCAGATTGCATCACTATCGTACGTGGCCCCTGTGACTGAGATGAATGTTTGTAGCGCAGGAAGGATGCTCATGCCCTTGAGATCGAGCCGGGAGAGATCGTTTCGGAGGCGGCGGGAGTGCTTGGCAGCAATCCTTTGGGCCATGTATCTCTCACTCTTCTTCATGTAGGCGCGAAAGCTGCTGTTGATGCGTGAAATGCTGACGAGGTCGAGAGCATTCACGTTGTCGAAGACTTTATCCATCAGCTCTGATGGTAGGTCCCACAGCCCGCATCTAGCGCTGTTGCCCGACTTGGAGGTGAGTATCAGAGTCATCGCGTTGGATGAAAGGTGTGTCGAATTCGGAGATTGTGATCCGGTGGCCATTTGTGTTGGATATCACTTCCAATTGAGTTGTTCAATGCGGTCTGCTGCAGTAGTAATGCGAGGTCCGCAGAATATGTGGGTGTGGGCCGTTGGGGCCAACAATATATCTAGCATGCGTCTCTGCAATAAAGTTCGCATGTCTCCATTTGATGACCATAAAGCCGAAAGCGTCAGAGTACACATCACGGAAAGACGCTTACTCACGCAATAAACATAAGCTGGGAGCGATCGAAGACAACAGCGGCTTTGGTAAGCCAGATTACTCTCAAAACTTGACCTTGTCTCAAGATGAAGCGCTATTCATTAGGCCCCTTGTGAGAAGAACTCCAACACATCGCCGATGTGAGCTCAATGCCCCTATGAGTCGAAGCTGCGAGCCCAATCAAGCCTATTCATACTGTCAGAGCTCGAATGGATTCGTGGCAGCGCACGTAAGATGATGCTCGGTCTTCTGGTGACGTGGAGGATGATGAGATGTGTTCCGTACAGCGCATGAGGCAAGAGTAGAAGTTGAAGCTGATCCTGCTTTAGCATGAATCGATTCCGCTAACCGAAGATGCCGTGGTCTACGGAAGACAGATGTCGGGTTCCCACCTGTTCATTGCCCACCAGGAACACCATTCTTCAATTCCACGACATCGACAGCTTTACTCACACTGGCAATCTTTCTGCTCAGTGCATTGATGCTCAATGTCCCCATAATACCCAAGACGGGGATGTCGGCCTTGACCTCTCGGGCCAAGAAAGTGCGGAACTCCTGCATTAGGCAGTGGTCAGCTTCTGTGCTTGGAAAAGAAGACAGTGTCCTCGTCGTCGCTCACCATTGCTACCAACGACTCGACTCCGTTGCTGCTGACGGAGCGCTCCGGGTTGATATCATCTGTCGAGATCGACAGTAGTGACGATAGCTTCGGTGCCTCTTGCAGGATCTGAACTTACGTTGGAGGCGGAATGCCACGAGAACGGTACGTGTCCATGGTCGTTAGGCCAGCGAACATTTGTGGCGGTGGATCGTTCCTCGGACCGATGAGCAGCTCGATCAATGCATGGACCTCCTCCTCACGGATGAGTTCCAGTGTGATGCCAGCATTCCGGGCAACGGCAACACGGCCTTTATTCTCTGCGATGTAGCCCACCGATAACACTGTGCCAAGGTCCAAAGTGGAAGCTGGCAGGCCTAACGAACGGCGATGGTATGCGAGTTGGTCCTGAAACACGTTTCCGGCAGCGTAGTTCGCCTGAGCCCGATTTCCCAAGATACCCGTGGCAGAAGATAGCATGACGAAGAAGTCTAGGTCTTTCGGTAAGATCTCATGTAGATTCCAGCTTCCTTGAACTTTCGGTTTGATGGCAGTCTGGTAGTCTTCCCACGACATGTTCCCCAACATGGAATCTTTGAGATGCATTGCTCCTTGTATCAAGCCTTTGATGGGTGGTAGCGAACTTGCGAAGCTTTCGATGACTGCCCGCAGCTGTTCTGCATCGCTGACATCACATTTGAAGATGTGGACACTGCAGCCTTCGGCCTCTAGATCAGACTGCATCTTCGAGACAGCCTCGGTAATTCTGCCACTGCTGGAGAGGAATACCAGATTGCGAGCACCTCGTGAGGCCATCCACTTGGCCGTACTGCGGCCAATGCCACCTAGTCCTCCGCTAAGAACGTACGTCGCATCCTGGCGGAATCGATATGGCAGTGGCTGGGCAGGCACAATAGGTATCTGGTCCTCAGACGAAAGGACAAATATTATCTTGCCAGCGCCCTTGCCGCCCTGTAAGATTGAAAGACCTTCTTGAACTTGGGACATGGGCATGATTTTGGTCGGCACTGCTGGCTTGGCGACTCCTTGCTCCCACAGGCGAATGGTGTCTTCGGTGAGCTGTTTGATGAGCATTGGACGATGCTTCATCATAATCATAAAGTCAACTGAAGTCATCGTAACGTTTCGCAGGAAAGGCGTCAGCTCGATGCAGCCGTGCGCTTGTGCG
Organism: Teratosphaeria nubilosa; assembly: GCA_010093825.1. Classification (NCBI taxonomy): domain Eukaryota; kingdom Fungi; phylum Ascomycota; class Dothideomycetes; order Mycosphaerellales; family Teratosphaeriaceae; genus Teratosphaeria; species Teratosphaeria nubilosa. The sequence goes on from ML995874.1 coordinate 60,078, forward strand.
TCTTTCTTCCCGATCTCAACGAAGCGGCCAAAGGGCGAAAGGAGCTCCCAGGAGCGTCGCAGTGCCTCTCCTGAAAGGGAATTCAGGACAACATCGACGCCTTTGCCACCTGTCGCTCGCTTGATACCATTATAGAACGTCAAGTCACGACTGGAGAAGATATGATCCTCAGGGATATTGTGTTCGGTCATAAGTATATCGCGTTTCTCCAAGCTGGAGACGGTTGCAAAGACCTCGGCGCCAATGTGCTGTGCGTATCGGATTGCTGCTTGGCCCACTCCTCCGGCAGCGGCATGGATCAGGACTTTTTCGCCTTTGACTGGTCGACCAGCATCTCTGAGGCTAGCAATCACGGTCGCATAAACAACGCACAAGCCGGCTGCGTCTTCAAAGCTCAGACTGTCTGGGATCTTGACCACCGCGAGTTCGTCGAGGCGGCCGTACGTGTGGAAACATCCTACATTGTCCGATCCAGCGATGTACATGACACGATCCCCGACCTTGAGATGTTGCACCCAGGGACCGGTGCGGGAGATGATACCAGAAGCTTCGCAACCGATACTCCATGCCATGTGTTCTCCCATTGCAATCATGAGGTCTCTGAAGTTCAGCCCGACAGCTTTAATATCGATTTCCACCTCGGTATCGCCAAGTGGCTTGTTGTAGTGTTCATCGTTGACCCACTCCAATCGATTCAGAAGCCCTGGGACGGCGGCAGAGAGTTTTATGGGACGTCCAGCGGAGCCAAGTGGAGTCATGACCGGCTTCAGCTTGCTGAACCGTGATGTGAGGAAGCGATCTCCTTTACTTGAACTATGGAGGCGGCTGGTCAGGATGCGACCGTCAGCGGTCAAGCAGAATTCACCATGGTGGTTCTCGACCGGCAAGGCCTCTACAAATTGTTGTTTGAACAGATCCCTAATTGATTGGGTCAACTCATGTGAGGGCGGCTGTTGATTACCAACACAAAGTGTGATGAGGTTGGCTTCGTCAAGGTCACTTTCCCATCCATTGGTCCGCACGATGCGCTCACCAGTAACCGTGGAGAACATATGTACCAGCGACTCGTCTCCAGCAGCTGCCTTGCTAGGTACCTCGCTAAGGAGATCCAGATATTCGTCCGCCAGTGCTTGCATGTGATGACTGTGGTAGGCATTGGCCACTTCAAGTCTCCGGGCGAACACGCCGTCATTGTCCAGGAGGTGCTGCAATGCATCGATGGCAGGCTTGTCACCGGAAACAGTGTTATTCTTCGAGCTGTTCAGACAAGCAATGACAAGACGACCGACATTACATGCATGGACCTGCTCGATGTAGTGTTGCAATCCATCACTCGACAGGCCTACTGCCATCATCGCGCCAGCGCTATTCGTTTTCTGATCTCTTACCACTCCTCTAAGGTACGCTATTCTCCATGCTGTCTCCCGATCGAGCTTGCCGGCGGCGAAAGCGGCAGCGAACTCTCCTGAGGAATGGCCTACTACCCTAGACGGACGGACGTTCCATGAGCGCAGGAGCTCGACGATTGCAACTTGGATAGCAGTACAAGCCGGCTGCGCAAGATAAGCTTGAGCGATGTTCGAAGATTCGTCACTGCGTGCGAGCTCTTCAAGCAGCGACCAGGAAGCTCCGAGCGAGCGAAAGTACATGTCCGCATCTAGTAAACTGGCCTGAAAGACTGGATATATCAGCAGCTCCTGGCCCATTGCGCTATACTGAGCACCTTGTCCCGTGAAAACAAATCCAACCTGGAGCGATCTGCGGGCTTTGACTACCTTCGCCGGGCTTTCCAGACTGTCAATTATTTCAGAGGTGGTCTGGCCTAGCGCAAAGCGTCGCCAGCTGAACAAGGTCCTGCGCGACATTGTATAGGCGTAGTCACGCAGGAAGGCTGCTTCTGCTGCAGCTGATGTTTGGCTTTTGCGCTTCAAATATGTGGTTTGCGCTTTAGCATTTCTCAAGACCCCGTCCTCATCAAATGCAGAAATTATGACAAGCGTGGGTGGATAGCTGTTGCCTGTGGCTGCATCCGGGTGCCCATTCGTGCCATTAGTTGTCTCACAGCTCTCAGTAGATTGATCTCCGTCTCCACTGGACATTTCGTAGGCAGAGCCATTCACATGCTCAATATTTCTCGATTGCGAGACTGATACGGTGCCTGACGCCGAGTCCAGGGACTGCTCGTGACGTGCGATTTCGTCCTCAATAGGAGTTTGTGAATTTGTGTTGTGTACTGCAACAAGTCCTCTTTCCCGCAAGTAGTTGTACGCATCGTCGAGAACCACGTGTGTATTGGTACCACCTACTCCGAAGCTGTTGATAGAGATCCGTCGAAGGCCCTGCGTCGGCCATGGGACACTCTTTGTTGGGAATTGCAAGTTCCATCGCTTGGCCGGAATCTTGGGGTTGACTTTCTCAAAGTTTACGTTGCGTGGTATGATGCCCTCTTCAAGGACAAGCACAGCCTTGATAACTCCAGCGACACCGGCGGCGCCCTCGAGATGGCCTGTCCCAGACTTGACCGCACCGACGTAGAGAGGATTTTCAGTCGATCGAGAAGAAAAAGCTCTCGCAATGGCACTGGCTTCGATTGGATCGCCAGCGGACGTGCCCGTACCGTGGGCTTCAATCATCGAGGTCGCTTGCATGTCTAAGCCAGCTGAGGCATAGACCCTTCTCATCAACCTTTCTTGAGCTGTGCTATCTGGGAGGGTGAGGCCTATACGGTGGTGCACATCAGTATAGGTAGACGCGAGACGAGGCATATTGTCCGTTCAATAGACCGCAGCAATCTAGCAACCGGTTCATTGACCGATGGAACCATTGTTGTCCATGACTTCCCCGGAGTCCTCCCGTGTTGGGCGACGCCCGAGCCTCGAATGACTGCTCGGATCGTGTTCCCGTCTCGAATCGCGTCGCCGAGCCGTTTGAAAACCACAGAGCCAACTCCTTCTCCTCGGGCATAACCGTCCGCCCGATGGTCGAACGAAAAGCAGCGTCCAGTCTGGCCCAAGAAACCTTGATAGCTCATGTCATTAGAATCGCCAGGGTAGGAAAGGGCGGTGACACCAGCACAAATGGCCATGCCGCTCTCGCCTGTACGCAGACTTTGACATCCGAGATGTAGGGCTACCATACTGCTGGAACAGGCTGTATCCACCGTAACAGATGGCCCCTTGAAATCAAAGAACCAGCTCACACGGTTACTGATGATGCTTGTTGTTAGTCCAGTCACACGATAACGCATAGTGGTCTCCGGATCTGAATTAGTAATACTCAGATGATCCTGGTTGAAGCCCGATACGAATACCGAGGTGTTGGAAGCGGCCACCTTATCAATTGACAGGCCGGCGTTCTCGAGGGCCAAGTAAGTGCTTTCGAGGACCAGCCTCTGCTGCGGATCCATTGACACGGCCTCGCCTTTCGTGATGTTGAAGAATGGTGCGTCGAAGTAGGCCGGGTCTTCAGCAAGGAAATGGGCTCCTCGTACTGCGCTGCAAGCCAGGAGGAAAAGGTCACTATGAGTCAATGCCTCTCAATAGGTCTTTGCCAATTGCTTTGCTTACTGCGTCCCGCCATGCTCAGGATATGGATGGTAGTGCTATAAGATATGTTCAGCGCTGCAGCGAATACCACGACAGCTCGACCTACACCTGCACCTATCCTGTCTTCGGGAAAGGGTGTGTGCGCGCAACGCCCTTGCAATAAAAGATTCCAGAATCCCTCTGTGGTACTGGCCTCTTGTGGGAATCGAGTGGCCAGCCCGATTATGGCTATGGCATCGGCATCAATTTCGAGCTGCTCGTTAGACATCTCTTGTCCGTGTGACATGCCGAAGCCAGCAGACAGCGAGAGCTGATGATTGTCCAGTGGTGGAGTGCGGGAACAAGAGGACGGTAAGATACTGTGACGACGTAATGGCCATTCATATGAAGGCGCAGGCCAACGACCATATATTCCGGGAAAGAGGACAAGCGTTGCAGCAGAGATGGATCGCAGCTCAGCTATATCGCGACAGCCACCCACCCTCTCTGGAGGCAGCGTCGTGGTCCATCAACATTGGTCTGTACCAATACTCATTAGCTGACACCTTCGCAAAGACGCACCCCAGGATCGAATGCGACATTAGTGGAAAGAAACAATCGGTCGGTCCGTGGTGGCGCCAATACCTGAGTCCGGAGCGGATTAACGTCTTTCCAGATCCTCATGCACGTCGGGTGCACTTCACGTTTTGTAGACCACCCACCAGACTCATTGGCTACGTTCCTGCCGTGGCGAGACCATGGCAGCATCGTAATGCGGACCGATGACCAAGGGGCTCTGCTAGCCGTGTATGCATTGAGACAGGACCCCCGAACGCTGGCTTGCATTCAAAGACTGTGGAGGCATGGGTCCAGGTAGCAGATGTGGACGAATATCTGCAGACCAGTGGCGGATATGCATCATCTCCCTAGCTGGCCTAAGCTGCTGCGGGCGTGCAAAGATATTCCTCGGGCTACAGGCATGCTCAGAGCTGTGGGTGGCGGCATCTCACTCGACAGCGCGAGTTCAAGGAAAGGAGCAGGTTGGTATCAGCTGCAGTCATGCTCCCACTGAACATTTATTTGCCATACTTGCTGCGTACAGAGCACCGGAGCCTAGGCGATACTTTTGCATTCTTCGTCCTATTGATAGCATCATTCCTGCTATCGACCTATTCCACTACATGGCTGCAATCGTGGCCCGCTCGACCTGGCACAGGACGCGAACCTCCGACTGCCCCCTACTCGATTCCTTACTTTCAGCACTTATTTTCCTTCCTATGGGACCCCAGATGGACATTCCAGAGCAACCAGGCCCGCTACGGAAGCTCGCCGTTCACATTGAAAATGAACAATCACAAATTTCATGTCTTTCAGTCCGCCGCGACCGCCAGCCATATCTTCAGTCGATCTCGCGCCTTCACTTTCGATCCAGTGATGGCTAGCATGATGGAAAATGCGATGGATTTGCCACTGGAAGACAGGCCCATGTTTCAGATCCCTATGCACAAGGCCAATCGACATCAGACAGAGAAAGATAATTTCATCTCTGCGAACCACAGAATATGGCTCAAATACCTTAGTGGTAAGCAGTTGGATGCCGTTATGGATGTCTACATGCGCAATTTGGACCAAATGCTAGAGGAGCATCTCGACCTGCAGGAGGGTGGCTGGATCAAAGTCGAATTTCATGAGCTGATGCGAAGACTAATTTTCGAGACCTCTGCGACTACTTTCTTTGGGACCAGCGTCCGAAAAGAGTGGTCGACCATGTGGGATGACTGGAGAGCATTCGATGCTCAAACCTACGCAGGCGTCCGCACAAACATGGCGTATCGTCTTTGGCCACGAGCAGGGCGGGCAAGGGAGCGGATGCTCAAGGTTTACGAGAAATGGGTTGATCGGGAGCTCACAGATTGGCCAGAGGAGGCAGGGATGTGGAAAGAAGAATGGGGCATCCGTATGAGCTGGGAACGAGAGACGTTGGCAAGACGATTTGGATTCTCGCTCAGGGGTCGGGCATGCTTGCATGCTAGCTTCTTGTTCGTGTGAGTCTATAACCCGCTCAGACTTGTGAATACAAATGCTCAAAGCAGTGGTTACTTATGTGTTGACAGAGCGACGGACCAAGGGTCACAAACAATCAATTAAGTAGTTGGTCGATCGCTTGACTGAAGAGATACTGAAAATACCATAACCAGTAGCATGGCAGCACGGCCAAATATGCGGATTCCCTGCTTTAAAAGCTATGAATAGCCCAGCAAGATGAGATCACGTTGCTTGAGCAGAAATATTGGTATAGCCATAGGTCCTGCCAACAGAGCGTAGGCAAATCCTTCGAGCGTCATGCTCGATAGAGACAGAGAGCTTTCGTCTTCAGCGCTGTCATTCGTAACCACAAGAAGCTGTGCTTCCCACACCGTCACTGCGGCCAGGCCGATGGTATTATCCCAACTGATCAACCACTTGGCACCCTCAGCAATGTTGGTCGCCTTAAGCTTCCTTGAAGGATATGGCGGCATCAACGAAGCCGGATGCAGCTGATGGGTATGATTGACATCGATTCTTCCTGGCCACACTACAGCTGTGATTGATGCTAGCACTGGAGGCCACCAGAACAGGGCGGACAAGGCGAGAGCATAATTGTACGCTGCGTCCAGGGCGACCTTGATATCGTATTCTGTATCAAGACCGTTCGGGCCTTGACAGCTCCGACATAGAAACACCAGCAGACACAGATACCCACACATTCCATTGTTGATACCAGCCGCTGGCGGTATGTTTAAAGCGAATACTGACCAATTGTGGAGCTGGAAGTGCAATCAGTGTCATCGGCACAATGAAACCAAGGAGAAAGCTCCACGGTAGCACTTGTAAATGCAAGGGATCTATGCTGGTTGCGTGTGCTGTGATCGGTGCAGTGACAGTGGCCAGTTGTAAGGCCAGGTAGATTGGTCCAATCACAGCCGTTGAGAAGTCGAAGATCAATATGCCAGGCAGAGTGATGCTAGCTGCCAATCAACAAACAGCTTGGGAGATGGCCTGGCACTCCACGGCTCTTTACTTACTATCATAGCAGGTGGTTTGAGGTTCCATGCCGCAGACTCTCCAACATAATCAAATACCAGCTCGTACTCCATATGCCCAAGTGCAAAAACCCGGCGGCCGTGGTGTCGAGGCGTTGGACATCTTCCACGAAGGCCAGGAAGAAGACTAAAGGAGTAGATGGAAGGTCAGTACGTCTAACGTCTGAAGATAGGTTTCACGCACTGATGGGCGCCTTGATCTTCCGGTCGAGGATCGGTATGAGCCCTTGGGTTGTTATAGGTTGGATTTGCGTGCCGCCGGGAGATATTTGCTCTCTTCCGGCCTTCTCGGACAAAGCTAACAAGCCATTGCTCGCTGAAAACATGTATAGACACCTGACACCCCCGAGAGAAAGGCAGAGTAGTGTGATAATTGCTAGGACTGCCATCAGAATCGCCAGGGAGTTGTCAAATTCCCGTTCACATGTGTGCAGACCACCTGCTCGCGCACTTCAATGCTAGAGCCTGAGCTAGTCGCTCAATAGCAGCCGGCGGACGCTGATAAAGTGGGCCGAGATGCTCAATCGGTCGCGGCCGTTAGGCCTTGGACGGCGCCGGCAGCGGCCATGCCATGTGAAACATGCGGTCGGTGGCGGGCAAGGATGGCGATCTCGAAATCCCTGGCAAGACAATTCTGCGACCAGTTCCGTCTTTAGCCAATCCTCGAATGTGGCCCCTTGAACGATGGTTCAGGCATGTCACCGCATCTTGCTAGATTTTGACTGAATAAGAGCAGATCAACTCTCGAATTGAGCCAATTTCATTCCAGTCGGTTCAATTTGGAAGTGTGGGAGCCGAAACTATACTCAATGTGTGCTAAGACGTCCATGTACCATCTTCCGCTTTCCGAGGCCATTATTGGCTTCCAGCCTTCGTCACGATCACCAAGGACCAAACGAGGATGCAGCCACGGCATACGGTCGACCCTAGACAAGTACTACAAGCCTTGCGACTCTTCAGCAATCTCACGTATCAACCTTGCAATGTCCTTCATCTCCTTCCTTCCCCTCGGAAAATCATGACCATATGCATCATGGTATTCCTTCGCGCGCGACGAATCGCACAGCCTCAGCAAGTGCAGCCCATGATGTGGATCGACCTCATCCTCGTCAATGCTCCTGATGTGGAGGGTCGGAATATCAATCCATGGGCTCTCGTCTTCATTGGCATCTCCAGCGCCACGGTCGAAACGACAAAGGCCGTGCACGCCGTCACTGAGAAATGCGGTGCCGTCGGCTAAGCGCATGCCTTTCAGTCGCCTCAGAAGCTCTAAAAGTCGTGCATGATCGACCTGGTCTTCCTCGCTGACGCCTTCTTTCTTCATCAGGGCGGAAGGCCGAAGAAACATGCTTTCGGCTTGTGCGGTCAAGGTCTTAGTATCGACCTCGCCCTCGCCCAGCTCTACAGCCTCGAGTCTGAAACATCGCAGTGGTGAGGCTCCATTGATGGAGACTGCGAAACGGAAGGGTCGGTCGATCGCGAAAGGATCCGCAAGTGTTGCTCGAATTATGACCTCTGCGGCTAGTGCTGCTCCTCCAGAATACGAGAGCACGCCGTCAAAAGGGCCTTCTTCTGCAATGATGCGCTCCAACTCCGTCTCAGTTTGCAGGATCGAGGTTGGATCGAAGGGATCGTAGTAGGTATAGAGCGGGAGATTGGAAAACTGCTTTGTGTATGATGACCAGTTGCCTGTTCTCCAAACCAATTATCTGAGATGCCAACGGAGCATATGAGCTGATGCGCTCAATTCGTCGAACAACCTTTGAGTGCTGCGACCTACCTTCAGTATGTCTGACTGTGCCTTGTATGAAGACAAATTCGAATCCCTCCAGCTCTGCTCGGAAGGCAGCTGTCTGTGCCTGGAAAATCTCGTTATTCGAGCCTCGACCGTGCAAACACAGTATCCTCATCGTTACGGCTGAGCTTCCGCGCACGGTTGGGGACATTCGCAGAGAGCCGGATTACGGCCCAGTAAGTATCAACCCGCATGACCCGGATCCTGCTGCGGTCGGTCAGACATTCGGCCCCGTCCGCACACCTTGTTGTCCAGACTGACCAGGCCAGGGTGGACTGGGCTGAGGCCAGGAGTCAAGCTTTCCCTTAGTCTCTACAGCTTAGCGCTGAGCGGTCGTAGGACCTCACGAAGTTGACCCATGGTAAAAGCTTTCGCCTCCACAGGACGTGTCTCAGAGCTAGCTCAGCAATCATGACATGAATGCAAAAGGTGGGCCTCATCATCCGTGTTGCAGACTTGCATTTGGAGGGTAAAATCCAGCAAAGACACAACCTTGATAGTAGAACAATCCGATGACTCATCTCCGTAGGGCTCGATGAAACTTACAGCCGGCGGGTCTGACGTCTTGGAGTAGTCGACTGTAGCTAGTCAAGAGATTTGTCGTTAGTAGAATCCAAAGCTGTAGCTAGTCCGCCATAGCCATGTCCACATCCTCCGCCGCTGCCGCTCCTTCGGCCGGAACAGTCTCTCCATCTGCAGTTTCTTCCTCGCTACCTTCTGCAGACTCTGCATAACCCTCCTTAATCCTTTCTACTTTCTTCTGCAGTTCCTGCAACTCACGCTCGTCTTCCAGATACCAAGGATATTCGAACACATCAGTATCCCCACGGTCCACGTATCGTATCCACTCGTAATCGAGGACGCTTGTTCGCATACCTTCATGCTTGAGCTGTTTCAGGGTCACCAGTCCAGCGGATAGTGTCTTTTTCCTGATGATGACTTCTTCGCAAGGCACAAAGTATTTGGGAAGAGGCTTGCCGTACTCCCTTGCCCCTAGGGCGAGGACTTCTAGCCCGCCGTCATATTCGTCCCTGTGCAACTCAAATATGAATGCTGCGACGTGCTTCGCAAGGGGCAGCATGGCCGATAGAGAGATCGGGTCTAGCTCGCCGCGCAATGCGTGCGCATCTCTCCAGTACGGTACATTGGCGCAGAGACACGGCCAGTTAAGTAGATTCAGAGTCTTCAGCCTCGGGCAGCAGTCGAAGATGGCTCTAATCAGGTTGAAACTGGTGTTCTCTGTGTTGCCAGCCCGATTGGACTCGCAGTCTTCGACAGAGAAGGGTATAATGCTTGTGGCCAGCTCGAGCAAGGTATCGCAGCCGTCAAGAATTCCTTGCAGAGATTGACCACTCCAGGACTCGTATATGTCGCGGTTTCCTGTAATATCCAGCACCAGCGTCCGGAGTGATGAAGCGTGTCTGTTGATAGCCGTGGTGGACGGTCTCTTGTTCTCGGCGCGGTGGAGTCGAAGAATCAGGTCCTGGAGGGTACCAGGTTTGATATGCATCAAAAGCTCGTCGATGGATTCCACCGTTGTGTCATTCGTGGTCAAGCTGGTTGTGCCTAGATGTATGATTTCCAGTTTTCGCAGGGACCTCAGGTCATTGCTACGAAGCGCAACGAGGAAATTGGCAACCCCCGGACATATTTCAAGGGAAAGACATGAGATGTTATCCAAGGAGAAATAGTCGAACCAAATGTGTCCAGCTGTCCACATGTTGATATCAGTGATGCGCAGCCGTGCCAATTCTGGCTTGCGCTTTGCATGGCGGCCTTCCGGACGAAGCCACGTATCAAGCAGAAGGTGCAATGCGTACGGGGCCTCTTCTTGCTGCGTAATGCCCATTGGCGATCTGTAATAGCGTGCGTCGTACTCCAAATCGGAAATGTTGGGTGCATGTCGTAGTTGCAGTCCCCATTGTATGAGATAGTCGGAGGTACACGGGGTGATGCGAATCTGCTCAACCATTTGCATGGATGGCCATGTGATGGTTTTCATGTAATCGCTGAGCGATAAGCGATCACAGTCATCACAAGACTCATCTCCCTCCATATCGAAGAAGTCCACGTTCCTGAGGTTGGGCTGATTCTGCCAGAGGGTGGAAGCCAAGGAAATGAAGCGAATATCATGAGATCGCCGGCTGGCTCTGAATCAGCACGGGCATTTCCCATATGCCATCTCAACTCACACAAATCTCTTGAGCTGTCCTTCGGGGAATAGCTCGACCAGGCGTAGCGCGATCCAGGCCCAAAGATTAGTGTCGAGATACCAACATGGCGCAGAATCGAGAGTAGCCTCCCTGACATATTTGAGCCCGGGATTAGTGCGCTCGCCCACTCCGCAGTCTCGAGCGAATACCACGGCAGATTCGTACGTGGCCGTTAGGTGCAGCGTGTGGTAGAGTCGAGGGAGAGCCAGCCTGTTCAGAGCGCGGCATGTCTGGAGACAGACAGCGAGGTCAGAAGGTGCAACGATCTGGCAAGCGCGTCAGTATGTGCTGTGATCATTTATAAAAGCTCTCTCTGATCTACGTAGTCAAGAATGCTCTCGAGAAGCTCATCAGGCAGGCCGTCCAGCCTGCTACGTAAGCCGGTCTCCATCCTGCAAGTGTGTGTATATCTCAATCGATCGCTGTTCGTATCTAGGCTTTGGAACATTCAGATGGTCTTCTGAGAGGGAAACGAGACCAAAACGGGTGTGTGCCGTGGTTGTGCGGAGTGAAGAAGGTCGCCAGAAGTTGGCATTGCGGACCCGCGGAATGCTGAGCTGTACAAGTTTTCTAGGCAGGCCAGGGGTAGGTGTAGTTCTATTCTTGAACCTCAGCAAGCTCAGCCTCTTCGCATTGTTGATTGAACTTGCGTAGAAGGGCAGCTTGACTCGCGTTGCAACCTTCCTCATGACCTAATGGCGGTGCCTCGCAAACCCTTGCAAAAGTTGCTCGCCTTCCAGCTCCGAGATCAGCCAATTTGGACTTCACAACTATTACTGTAGACATAGCCCACATTAGATCAAACGGGCCATGCTATAGATCTATCTTCTAGGATAGTGGCCCGCGAAAGATGCTCCTCAAGCCAAGTATGACTGCTGCAGTTTGGTCCGAATGCTGATAGACCCAGAGAATACTTCCGAGACAATGATTTGCCTCTCTCCCCGAACAAGGCGTCAGCTATTACCCTTGGGCTTCACACAAGAGCCATAGGAAGCGCACTGGAGAAGGCCGTCTGAACAACGCTTGTAGGCGCAATAATCCAGCTGCGATGGATCGGATCCAGCCTGCAGGATTCGATGTCGCGTATAATTAGCCACGAAACGCCAATCACGCCGTGGCATGACATCCGACGTGGCATCCAACATGGCAAGACATTGTACTTGCGTGCGCACTTGGCAGCACCGAATACGGATGAGCTCGGGCTAGATGTGACGCCAAAACGAGACACCGCCTCACTCGACCTGCTGGCTTGATGGTATATAACCCACAGCCCGCCCATGACCTCTTCTCCCACAAGGCCGGCCCGCTATCCTGGCTTGCGGAAGCTCACTTCAGAATTCCACACACAAATCAGCAGCAGCTCGACCAACATGAGAGTCCCTCTAAGCTTGCTCCTAGCCTGTCTCTCATCCGCCACACAGTCCGTGCCTCCCGCTCTACGCCTTCCACCCGCCTCTCCTTCCTCTTACTAATTCTTTCCAGGGCAGAATGGGTAGGAAAACGCTGCCTGGCCTTGCAAAACAACCTCCGCGAGAAAAACTCAGGCCACTTGATCAGAACCTGGACAGATGACACATGCTCCGGGATCAAACATCTCGCAGGAGGCAGTTATTCCACCGGCAACGGCAATTGGAACCGGTGCTGTCATACTCCAAATGGCGCTGCGTTCGAAGAGGAGTGCAGAAAGCGATACGAACCTAACGGCAATTGGAAAGCGGATGTTGAGAACTGCGAGCATCCGTGTACAGGGAATTGCTGATGTGGCCTTGGTTGTGGAGTAGTTCGGACATGGGACGTTTTATAATGCGCGTGTTGTGCAGAAGTCTGCGAAGCGGAAGTCTGTTACATCCCAATTCCGCAGATCTCCAACCAGGCCTCCTACACCCTCAACAGCGCCGCTCTCTCCTCAATCTCCATCGCTTCCATGGCCTCCACAAGCCCCGCCCAATCCTCCTCCCCATCCTCCCCATCCTCCCTCTTCCTCAACGGCGTCGCCGAATCCACCATATACGCATACAAGTGATTCGCGAACTGCAGACAATTATTCGACACAATCGAATAATCCGGATACTTCTCGCAATACGCCTCCGCCCTATCCTCCACATCATCCCACTTCACCCCAGACCGAATAGGCCCCATATCCTGCCACACCACGTACGCCTTGTCGAAGTCCGAGCCGATCCAGTCCATGCCCTGCGCGCCGTCAACCGCCAGGTCCTCCCCATTCTTCGACGGTCCGCCGAAGGAGATCTTAGTCGGGTTGTCACTCGGGTTGAAGAGCTCGATGCCGTTGGAGCGCCAGTCGCGTTTCACCTCCTGCGTGCGGCGGACCACTTTGCCGCAGGCGTCGCGCTCCGAGACGACTTTGCCGAGACTGCGCGAGACGTAGCCGGCGATCAGCGCATAGTGCTTCGGGATGAGGTTCAGGGTGTACTGGCGGGGGTACATGAGGCGCAGGGCGTAGCCGTCGTTTTGTTTCCAGGCGTAGTCGCGGGGCCGCTTGCTGGAGGCGATCAGGCGCTGCATGCGTGGGGTGTCCACGTAGGTCGTCTCGACCGCGGGGGCGGGGGCGGCGGCGGCGGCGCGCTTGGCCTCGCGCGAGCACTGGTCGTTCTTGTCGCCTGTTTTGGAGGGGTTGTCGCCTTTGGCTGCGGGCCGGTCGGGCACACTGGTCGCTTTGGTGGTGGGAGAGTCGAGGGAAAGGGTGTGCGTCTTGCCAAAGACCTTGAATTCGGCTTTGCCTTCTTTTTCGATGCCTTTGACGCAGCCTTCAATGATGGCTGGCGTCGCCGCGATCTCCACGGCGTCGGCGATTTCGCCAATGATGGGGATGAGATCTTCCAACAGCTCGAGAGGCGCCAACAAGGCAGGGACGGCGACTCTGCAGAAGGCCTTGGCAGCGACATCCAATGCTGCTTGCTCGGCCACCGCCTCTGCCGCGGCTTTGGCAGCACTCGTCAAGTCGTCTTCCAGACTCGACGAGGTCGGCGTGAAGTCAGAACAACAGAAGCTCTGCAGGCCACCATGGCAGTTTTTGTCGCCCGTCTTCGCATCATGCTGGTTGGTATTTGTCGTGAGCTCCGTGTCGCCCGACGCACATCCCTTGATGCAGCCGAGACCTGCTCCACGATATCCTCGCCATTCACACGTACCGGTCTGCGTCTTGGAACCACAGCAAAGGCTGCGATAGGTCTTGGTCGCGCAACGCTGATTGGTGCTGATCTGTCCCGGTTGACCATTGAATTCAGCCACCTCGGTCGTGCCTGCCTTGCAGCCAGCGTTGCAGTCGGACACATAGCACTTGAGGCCTGCGAGCAGGTCCTTGTGGCGCTGATCGGCATCGGCTTGCTGGGACGAAGAGACACTGGCCCCGGCGGCCGCGGCAGCACCACCACATCCGTTGTCGGCAGTCTAGTTGACCTGATCCACGGCCCACACCATGAGTCCGCCAAGGCAACGGCTGTTCGCAAAGTCTCGCTTCTGCGCGAAGGTGTCGCTATCGTCGTATGACACCCATTGATCACTGTCCCAGGTAATGTACTTGACGGCGGCCGTCTTGTCCCACTTCGGAGTGAGTTTGTTCTGGGAAACGATGTCGGCAATCTCCTGATAGTCGAGAATCCCAGATGCCTTGGAGCAAGATCCAGCCCTGGCTCCGCCAGTGAATTGGCAGACACCGTTGGGTGTATTGGAGCTGTGAAGCGACTGTACAACGAAGCGCCATTAGAGTCCATGGGGGTTATAGTGAACGTGGAGGGATCAAAGTAGGCAAAAGCAAAGTTGATCGAGGTAAATCCGTCCAGGTTTAGATCTTCAGGCGCAACACTCTGACAATCTCTCGTATTGGCCCAGGACTCATAATAGCCGATGTTGCGGCCGCTGACCGAATTGCCTCCTGATGAACAGGTAGGCCTTTTGACGTCGCCGCAGGTACCATCTTCAGTGCTGCAAGTTGAGTATTCGGGGTCGGCTGAGTTGGTCCAGGTACAGAACTCAGAAGTAGAGCGACAGAAACCATACTCGGAACAGCAGACGTTCAACGGGCATGTCTGTTCACCGGATGGCGCATACGGACCGCATTCAGCCTTGGCATCGCAATTGTGCTGACATCCTGTTCCACAAGATTTCGAGGAGTAGCCGCAGAGGTTGTCGCTGCCGCAGCAAGCCCCATTTGCGCAAGGCGTGTCAGCATTGCAAGTGCCAGTAGGGAGATCCCTCCTGGTCAAAGGGAACGAAGGCAGCTTGGACTTCCAGCTTGACTGCCGCGCATCAACGACGGCTCTGGGTTGGCCATCAAGCGATCGTTTGGTGGTAGTGCCGACACCAGTGCAATACTGTACGCCGGCGTGGTCAGTATAAGTCTCGGGCTTGGCGAAATTCAGTGCGGAAATTTACATAGTACCCTGCCCAGAACTGTGTGCTACAGTTTTGGCCGTCCAGCCCAAGTTGCGTGTTCCACTCGTAAAGCTGATCCGCCGATATCTGATTCTCTTGCGCAAAACCCGAGCAAGTATCGCCACTGGCGGCCTCGAAGAACTTTATCACAGGTGTCGACGATGCCAGATTGCACCGGTGACGGCGTTGCAACCGCAGTGCTTGTGGGACTCGATGTAACGGATGTGGTCGTGGGTGCGTCGACGCAATAGTAATAACCAGCCCAGAACTCCGTGGAGCAATTCTGGCCTTGTGCGCCAAGCTGGGTATTCCATGTATAGAGTTGAGCAGTACCAATTCCCTGATCGGCAGCAAACCCGGCGCATGTGTCGCCGGAGCTCGTCTTGGCGTATTTGTCGCAATTCGAGACAATGCCGGATTGTGTAGGGGTAGGAGCTGCTTGGCCGGATGAGACTGACGTAGGCGTTGCAGAGGGCGTAGGCTGGCTTGCCTCGATGCCAATGCCATACCAATATCCGCTCCAGAATTGTGTTGAGCAGTACGCTCCGGCGTCTCCTAGCACGCTGTTCCAGAGGTAGAACTCGGCTGCAGTGATGTGGTGCTCCTGCTCGAAAATGTAGCAAGTGTCACCGGCTGACGCATTGCTATATAACACGCAGTCGGAAACAATGCCAGATTGTGTGGGGGATGGAGCACTCCCCCCCGCAGCGACAGAGACGACTGGGTTGCCGGCACCAGTCACGGTCTGGTTTCCAGTCGAGCTGCCATCACCGCCACCCCGTTCTTGCTGGCCTGCGTGGTGATATTGTGCTGCGGCGTTGAGACTTCGGCGACAAGCTCATCACTGCTGCTCGTCAGCTGGTGAGATACCGTGTGCTACTTTGGGCGTTCCATACCAAGTAGAATCGACCGAAACCGAGTAAATAGAGCATCCTTTCGGCACACACCAAGTTGCAGTTGTATCATTGGCGTCCGATATATCACAGCCATAATTGCCAAACGCCTGGTAAAGATCGCCGCTGGTGACAGTGAACGCTGCCGACGATGCGTCGCAGAAGTTTGAGGACCCCGAGTTCCCAAATGTCGTAGCCACCTCATTCAACTGACTGTACGTCAGTGTCTGGCCTGTACATGTGGCATTCGAGTCGGTCCCGTTGTCTGTCGTCGTGGCGTCGGGAAGGATAGCAGTGGAGCCATCAATGAAGGGCTGCAGAGTGCTGTTGACGGGCTGTCCATTGAAATATCCTGGAGCATCGGAATAGTCCGGCGTGAGACGGATGATGAGATCCGGCATCTGGTTGTTAGCGCACACCTCAATAATATCATAGTACTGCTCCACCAGGTAATCAGAATAGTCGAGATCCGGTAAATACGGCGATGCCAGACGTAAGAAAAATGTGTTGATGAAGCATGTGCTGCAGAGTAGGTCGTTGGAGTACAGGTTGGAAATGCGCTGGTTGTAATCGGTGACATTTGTCGGATCGAGGCACTGAGGTTCATTCTGGTTGGCAGATAGAGAACAATCGGGGCGAATGATATCGGAGCCAACGCAATCGTAAGAGTCAATCAGACAGTACCCGCTTGTCGAAGACTGCCGTTTCGACGTCGAGGTCCCATCATCGGTGCTGTTCGTCTCATTGTAGGCCGTCAAGATGCTTGCAGCCACGCCGGCGTCCGTGGAGATGTTTGTGGTCGGAGTGAGACAGGCGATGTTGAGGCCATCGAGAGTGCGCCCGGGTACCGTATAAGCCGGAATTTGTTTGCCCGAAAAGGTCAAAATGTCATCAGTACAGTTGCTGTAAACAGTCCTGTACCAGTCCTGGGCCGAAGAGAGACAGTCTTGTGCACAGAGAGCCGTGACGTTATCGATATCCCAGAGGTAGTTGTCCACGGCCCCCGCCATCGTGAGTAGCGTCTGGTCGCATTGGACAGTTGTGTTCAACGCGGCAAGACAGCCGCTGCTGATGTTGAAAGCATCAGCGAGTGTGGTGGGGTCTATGGTTGGATACAAGCTGAATTGCGCCGCGGCCTGGGTCATGATGAGCGCCCCCAAGACGCCCACGACCTGATGGAACATCATGCAATGAATTTGAGATAGTAGTGTTGACGTTAGGCAAACGAGTGTGTGAGAGACTGCGTCAAGTGCCACGTCCTCTAAGTAACGAGCGTAGGAGGGACAATGTCCGCTGGACGGGCACAGAAACAAAACGCCCTGGGAGAACAAGAGAAGGGCGTGTCAGACTTATATGGCAGCGAGCCAGCCGTGTCAAGGGGTGAGAGATGGCATGCCGACCTGCCACAGCGCAGCCGTCTCTGTCCATGTCGCGTAGACGTTCTAGGCTTCCCGTACACCAGTGGCTTCAGCTACTATCTCAGCTTGTGCACCTGGAAATCGTTCAGCAAGGGTACGGCATAGTAGTCGGCCGCAGAGAGGAGACAGCACCGAGGGAGCCCGAAGAAGCAGCTGTACCGACCCAGGCATTCGTCTGTAGCGTCAGCTGGATCGCTTGACGTGGGGCGAGAGAAAGATCTGATGTAGGCCCCTTGTTGCATTCCTGTTCCATCCTACGTTGAATGACAAGCTGCTCTCGCGCTGTGCTGCTCGCTCCGGCCTGTCATCTCTGGTTGCACAAGGCGCATATGCAGGCGAAGTCTCGGCATAGGTCGTGCCATCTAAGCATGTCACCCCTGGCGAATACGACGAATACGATCTTGCATCTCGTCGGGGTAGTCGCTCAGTCCAGATGCCATGTCCGTCGTCTCCACTCGACGGGTATGTGACAAGTAGTCTGGGACGGGACGCGATCAAGTCAGGCTCTTCACAGACCATCACCTCTCGTCTCCACAAGGGTAGGGGTGTGCTGCACCAATCAAAGGTCAATGGGGGATGCAAGGGTCCCTTGCCAGCTTGAGCTCCCGTCAGAGCCAGACCCGCGACTTGCATGTGAACGTCTTCAGCCACCCGCCTCCATTCTTCGCGAGCCCGACATGCCATCTCGTCTAGTGCGAGCCGTCGATAGCACATTGGGCTCATGTCACTCCACAACGTCTGAGCCGTTCGAAGACCTACTACGCCCATGGTGACGAGTCAGCAAATTATACCATTCACTTGCAACTCTAAGGTACGCTTCCGACCATGTTGACTGCATTGCTTGCGCCGTTCAGTGCAGAGCATCGCGTGGACCACCAGCAGATTCTGGTGGACGAGTACTATGCCAACTTGACGAGGGGTAAACACCATCACCTTCGGGCTGTAACAAGGCACTAATTCGGCCCTCGCTGTACACACGCAGAGTCACTCCAATCCCAATTTCGGTCGGATCTGCGAGACGCCTTGAAGCGCCAGGGGCTGCAGACGGCTCTTGGACGCAGGTTCGATGAGTGCGCCACTCTCGACGAGTCTGGACGGAAAGGTATACTACTCTCTCGTTGTAGATACACAGTGACCCGCAGGACTCACTCTGTCCGAGCTGACTGTAGGCTCTACATAGTCTGGACCCGAGAGCTATTTGCAGCCTTCCTATCCACTCGTCTCAGCAACCGCGAACCGCTGACAGCGCTCCTATGGCGCTGTCTAATCTACAACGCTCATGTTCCTTTCGCCACTCCACCGAAAGATGTTGCGACCCTCGACTCGGAAGCCTGGATGCAAGCGGCCGCGTTGTTGGCAACTGACACTTCACGAGACTTCGGCCGCAACCGAGCCACCATGTCCCTTTACGGGGCATCGAGCCCATTGTCCGAGAAGAAATGTACGTGGCGACGATTCGTCAGTCTTGCTTCCGAAGCCCAGCATATAGCTCAGACTGCAGTCAGCGACGATGCTGAGGACTGGCGTCCACCGGACTTGCTGGAGGAGGTCGCTATGGTTGTCTCGACGCAACTGCCGCTTGACATGGAGACCAAGATTCCTGCATACCAGGACATCCAACCCAAGATCCGGAAGCTGGAGGATGAAAATTCCCGAACCAGCGAGGCCGCCAATACGTCTCTCAGCATCCCATACCAGGACTTCGTCTGTCTTCTTACAGCCATCATGTCGATTCGCCGTCGAGAAACCGCGGTAGATGGAAGCGGGGAGGAAAAGGCATGGCCCGAGATCGATCTGGATGCCGATGGTGATGCAGTGAGTGCAGCAGTGCGTGCCATCCTCGAATGCGGAGGTGTGCGTGTGGAGGGAAAGGATGTGAATTTTGAGCGATACAGTGCATTCTGCGATCGATTCGTAAGTCCTACACTCGTCATCGCCATCGACTGCTGTAGAGAGCACACAGCTGACGCGCAGATGCCCAGTCCTGCGCACGCTTCAGCTTCGACACGCAAATCTGCACTCTCTGGCAAGCTCTACTCTTAACTCCAGGCCGTCAACCACCGTCAGGCATGTCGCCCCAGCAGCAGCAACAGGGTACCCATCCACCCACCGCCCTCCTCCAAGCCTTCACCTTCCTCAGTCCTTTCGACAACTTCGACCTCCAGCGAAGCAGGATAGCCTACACCTCCTCCCACATCACTCCACACACACACGAAGACGTCATCAAAGCCCTCACAAAGTCTTATCACGCCAAACTCCTCGCGGTGCACGGCATCACCACCGCAGCCAACGACGGCAACAGCGAGGGAGAACCAGCACTCTTCACCGTCCTGACCTCTTCACCACTATGGTACACATTCGAGAACGGCACCGGGACGCTCGACTTCCAAGTCGGCGACCACTTCATCCTCCAACTAGCGCCCCGAGCGCACGTCTTCCACCGCGCGAACGCCGAGGCGAAACTCCGCGACATTGTCGATACCGCCGGTGACGTCCTGTCATTCGGCAGACGGGGGCGGGAAGACGACACGACGTCTTCGGGGTTCGTACTCGACTTCGCGGAAGGCACGGCCACGATTCTGCATTCTCCTGGCCGGGACGGCGGCACGGAGGCATACATTGGGATCGAGGCAGGGCGGTGGAAGAGCGCCCCGGGGCTGGAGGAGGCATGGCGGGAGAGGATCCGCGTGCAACGGGTCGAGGTCTATGATTTGCCTGGTGGTGTGGCTGAGGATTTGGAAGTCGAGAGGTGATGTGGAATAGAGAGCAGAGCGCCCTTGCGAGCGATCTACCAAGTCATGAAATGCAAGCGTTGCAGATGGAATCCTTGCTCGCGTAACCCTCTTCCATCACGACGGCTACATGGCCATAGCAGGACAACAAACCCACCATCGTGGATGTTCTCGTTTCCGTCCCTGCAAAACAGCCACCTTCCCCCCACAAGAGCACAACAGCTCCAACATTGTCGCCACCCATGCCTCGCAGATCAACCCCTAAGCGTCCCTCCCTCCCTGCCTCCCTCGTGACGAAAGCCCGCACGACATCAGCCGGAACCCCCTCCATCCCATGTGCAGCGGCGCTTCCGAATCCATCCCCCAATCAATTTTTTTATTACTTTTTTTTTTTTTTTTTTTTTAAAAAAAAAAAAGCCTTCACAGCCACAAATTCTCTCCCTCCCCCCCCACCTCTCAATGCCTCCGCCAGGCGTCCCGGGCGCCAGAAGAACATGAATGCAAAGCGTCATTGTAGCTACATAGCTCAAGTATCATCCTCGCATGCACGCGGACAAAAGTGCAAAAGCCCATGAAGGAAAAGGAAGAAAGACATACTACAGAGCCCTACCTACCTCTATGTACTTACACGGCGTAGTCTCCCAAGACGAAGGCCAGGCACCGTGGTCTACATACCTACCTACCTCTCTCTCTCCGTCTAGCACCCGAACGATGATGGCAGGAATGCCGCGCTCGCATCTCTCCCTCTCTCTCCCTCCCTCTCTCTCTCTCTCTCGACTAGAGGCCGGCGAGCAGCAAAGATTGATGAAGCGGGAGGGTCCACGTTGCGGTCCCTCGTGGTACTGCTCCAGGACATCTCCGAGGCATAGCAGACTCGACGCATGCATACCCAGCCACGCCCTCGTCGCCGACCGACACGAAATACGAGTCCGAAAATGAGCAAGACGTTGCTGCTTGCCACAAGAAAAAAAAAATCTACATCCTCATCTTACATCATGACACTACCATCTTCTCTTCGCGTCAATACCGCCCACCCCCACCTCCCACGCCAACAATCCCACCCAACCGCCCCAACACCAACTCATCCACACCGGCCCGACACTCCCCCACCGCGGCCGCGACGCCCAAAATGCTCTGCTCGAAGCCAATCAGCGTCTGGCTCAACTCCTGCACCGTGTCCTCCTGCTTCACCGTCCCACTGATGCCCGCGCGTTTCGCCGCTAATTGCTGCGCCTGATGCACGGCACTCTGCTCGATGACTTTCATGTGGGCTTCGATTTCTGAGAGGTTGGCGTCGTAGGTGCTGAGCTGTTTGCTGAGGTCCGTGGCGAGGGGCGTGAAGTAGTTGTTGATGAGGTCTGTGTCGTAGGTTTCTTCGGTAGAGGTGTCGGTGGATGTGGCGGGGCGAGCGAGGCGGGATGCGTTGCCGAAGGTTGGGGCGAGGGCTGCACTGGGGACTTGGTAGCCGGGGGGGAGTTTGAGGTTCTCGATTACGCGTTGGCATCGCTGGAAGTCGTCCCAGTCGTGTTCGGCGAGGTGTTTTCGTGCTTCGGTTAGGTGTGCGTCTTGGATGAGGACGTTTTCGACGTTGTCGGTCTTGTCCTTGATGAGTTCCACGTCCGGCTCGATGCTGGCCACGTTTTGGGGGTGGGAGGAGTTCATGAAGTTTTGCACGTCCAGCGCATACTTTTCCTGCTTCTTGATCATTTCATCAAGGGCCTCAAACTCTTTTCTCAAGTCGTCCTGCAGGTCCTGAAATCGTGTCGTCCCTCTCAGGTCATTTACGCCCACATTCACCGCGCCCACGGTTGTTGTCGGCTGTGGCGCATTTCCCTGGCCCATACTGAGCCTGGGCATGAAGTTGGCGGGCATTTGAGACTGTCGATATTGGGCAGACGGGAGAAGTGAGGGGATGGTTTGGGCTGGGTATGCGTGGACACCAAAGGCCGACTGGGCCGGGGGAGGGTTGTTGCGGGCCTCGTTCGCCTGGTGGAACATGTTGCCGCCCCATGACGCCTTCGGGTCGGGGGCTGTCTTTCCGCCGAACAATCCGGTGCTGGTCGAATTGCCAAACAGACTTCCGCCGGTGTTGTTCTGCTGGTTGGCTGGAGCAGTCGTGCTTCCCCCAAACAAGCTGGATCCGGTGGCAGGCATATTGGTGGTTGACGAGCCAAAAAGACCGCCGGGCCTGGACTGATTGGTGGCGGGGTTGCTGAAGAGGCCGCCAGTAGTGTTTGCTGTCTGATTGCTGGCGGTATTGCTGAAGAGTCCGCCGCCGGGATTGGTGTTGGTGGTGGTGTTGCCAAACAAACCTCCAGTCGCGGTGCTGGACCCGAACAAACCTCCGCTCGGCGCGGGCTGAGTCGTCGCGGTCGAGTTTCCAAACAATCCACCGCCGCCGGGCTGTGATGTGGTCGTGTTGCCGAACAAGCTGGGGCCGGCGGGAGGTTGGCTCTGGTTCTGCTGCTGCGCACTGCCAAGAGTCAGCGGAATGCGGGTAGATGCGTGCGGTCAGACGCACAACAAAGAGTTGGTCTGGCCCGTGTTGAGGCTCAGGCTGTTACTGCGCCCGAACGCCATTGCGCGTGTATAACCAAGGTGGTTGATGGGATTTGATGGAGCTGTTGGGTATGGCGATGGCGTTCGGTCGAGGCTTCGCGTGGTCGACGCGCAGAAACATTGAGGTCGTAGTCCCGGCTCATCAATATATTGATGAGCAGTCCATCAATCTCGGGTAGATCTACCGAAAGCTCGACACGAGTCGCGTGCTTCACTGCGACTTCGACTTCAACCAAAACATTGATTATTAGCAAGATGGAGGACCACGAAGACGACGATGACTTCTACGGCGGCAGCGCACCACCGAACGGTGCCGAGCCGACCAATGGCAGTGGACAGCAGGTCAACGACGAGCCGATGGACGACGACGAGGAGGAAGAGGAAGACGACGAGGATGTACGGACACCATACTCTGTCCATAGCCCGAGCAAACATTAATATCAACACAGGACGTGCAATTCACCCTAGAGCGACCCGAAGGCGCCAAGCCCGAACCCACCACGTAGGCCCCCTCACCCTCTCCCCACCCACCACCACCACCACCACCTAACACGCCTCCCAGCCGACCACCCACCAAACCCACCCCCTCCCAAGACCCCAAACCCAAACCCAGCACCCCCTCCACCAAACCCGAACCCCTGCGCACCACCACCCCCGCCGCCCCGACCCAACAACAAGCACCCCCCACCACCCTCAAAAATCCCCTCACCCACAACGGCAAAGAAGGCAAAGACTACCCGGCCCACCGCACCTCGACCCTCAACCTCGGCAAAATCCCCACCTGGCCGAACCCGCACAAACCCCTCACCGACCTCGACATCGACGCCGACCTCGCCGAGACCTCGAAGCCCTGGCGCCTCCCCGGCACCGACATCACCGACTTCTTCAACTACGGCTTCGACGAGTACAACTGGGTGCTGTACTGCGGCGAGCAGCGCACCATGGCGAGCGAGATTGTGCGGATTAAAGAGCGAGACGCGACGTTCAAGAACATCATGGGCGCGGGCGGGGGTGGGGGTGGTGGTGGCATGCCGGGTGCGCCGCAGGGAGGGATGCCGAGCATGGAGGAGTTCATGCAGCAGATGATGCAGTCCGGTGGCATGGACATGATGCAGATGGGGGGCATGGCGGGGATGCCGCCCGCGGGCATGGGAGGCATGGGCCAGCCGTTTGGTGGGGGTCAGGGCGGGAGCGGGAATAATTCGCCCGCGCAGTTTGGAGGGCAGGGGTTTCAGCCGCCACAGGGGCCGGGGGGTGGCGGGTTTGAGGGCATGGGGATGATGGATCAGGGGATGGGAGGAGGGCAGCAGGGTGGTGTGAGGGGTGGGAGGGGAAGGGGGAGGAGGTGGTAGGGTGGGTGAGGGAGTTTGGAGGCGTTTTGACCGTGGAGTCCATGTGTCGGGGGGCATGAGCGACTGCTTTTGAGGTATACCCGAATGACCGATGATGAAACCTCCGTACTAGATTCAAAGTAGCTGAACGGCGCGGCGGCGGCCCGCTAGGGAGTTTTCTTCGTGTACTAGTAAGGTAGTCATAGATGGAGAAAAAGTCCGCATGCAACACCAAGATGCAGACCACGCGTCGTCGCGGCACTCATATCCCCTCGGAGAGACTCGCCACAACCAACCCACCCAACCTCCCTCTCACTCCCCACCCCCAATGTCGTACAATCATAAATAATAACCAAGCTAAGCGCTAAAAGCATCCACACCCTTCACAACCGACCGACCAACCAACCACGTCGTCTTCTGCTCAAGCCACAGACATTGCAGCAGCAGCAGCAGCAGCAGCAGCCGCCTCGTCTGAAAGAATGAAAAATAAAACCCCCCAAAACCCGAAAAAAAAAAGCCCCTATGTTACAAGTCCATCTTCATCCCTCATAACCTTTTCGAGGAAGAAGAAGAATGGGAGGACCAAGTCTACCCGCTCCCTCCAGTCCACAAATGCGTCAACCACCCCGGATTCCCAATTTCATTCCGAGCCGCCCAGTCCGCGATATCACCGCCGTCCACAAACGCCGCCAGGTCGTCGGCGCTCAGCCGCGTTTGCAAATTGTTGAACCATTGCTCCTTCTGGTACGCATCCCAGACCTGCGGTTCCGCGAGAGATGGTGCGCCAGGTAGAGCTCCGCCCGGATGCGCATGGGGCGGCGGATATGCCGAGTGCCCATACCCGGGCGTCGGCTGCTGCGGAGCGCCTTGCTGAGTCTGCGCGTGCACACCGTTGGTGTAGCCCGTGTGCAGCGGCGTGGGAGCCGCCATCGGGTACGAACCATTTTTCGAGGTCCAGCCAACGTAGAATGGCCGGCGATCAAAGGGCGGCGACGGCTGTGACTGCGTGGTGGCCGAGTGCGAAGCTGGCGAAGTCAGGCTTGGCAGCGTGTTCCCGACGGGTGTGTCGGCCGAGTATGCAGGCCTGAAGTTGTTGATCTGTTGCGCATAGCTCGGCTGCGTGGCGGGCTGCTGCGATTGTGCGCCTTGCTGGGAATGCGGCGAGTACGAATCGTAGCTCCTGAATTGAGCACTGCTCGGGCCTGAGACGCTTGCTTGCCGGCTTGAGGGCGCCCCGGCGACGGAATTGATGGCATTCCAAGGTCCGCCTTCAGGCCTACTCGGATCAGCTGCACGAGCGTCGTCCTCACTCTTGACGGTCGTGCCGTTGCTGCCTTCTTCGTATAATGTGTCAGCGCCTTGCACACTGCGCCGGAGAGCATCCGTCATCTCGACATCTTGATCCTCCAACGCACCAAAGTCCTGCAGAGTCCGCTCGATGAGCCTGAATTCGTCCAAGCCGCCACCCTGACCACCCTCGCGCACGCTCAAATGACGTGTCGAGCACGGACTCTCATTGCCGTCCGAAGCAGGCGCTTCGGACTCGGCCACATTCTTGCGGTATTCCTTCTTCATACGCAAGAAGTATCGATGCATACGATTGATCGTAATGAACCAGCCGTCGGCTATGTGCAGCTTCGGACGCATTTGACCGATCATCTCCAGTGCCTTCTTGGCAGCCTGGAACCCCTGGCTCTCACCCGCCTTGCGGGCTTCAGAACCGAGTCCCGAAACCGGCGAAGGCTGTGTGCACATGTATCCGTCCGGGTCCATCCAGGGAAAGTTGATGCAGTAGACACCAACAAATGCGACCGTGTAGATGGCGAAACCAACGATGGGTGTCTCAACAAGAGCATTCCACTCCTCGCAGCTTCGAACGAGATCCATAATGTCGCGCGCGGCTTTGAAGCACTCGCGAGCGCTCTCTTCCCAGAAGCCTGCCGGAACATCGTACTGGTCGGGTGTAAATCTGGGTGCGTCCATCGGACCCTCCGGCTTGGAGCATCTGATGGGAATGAAAGGCACGTATTCTCTGTGCAGCATTATCTGACAGAGCGAGTACACTGTGTGGACGAGCGTGTACGGCGTTGAGGTCTTCAAGCTGATGTGAGCCTGAACGTTTTGCGGCGTCAAAGTGTGTTCTCGCGGAAGACTCGATTTGAAGTCAATCAGCTGACGGTACATCTTGTTCCAGCCGCATCGCGAATCCCATGGCGGGTATTGCTCAATCCTGAAGCTCATGTCAACATACACACCAAGTTGGATATCAAGTTTACTCACCTGCGACCACCTGAACAAGACCACTGCACGACTCTGCCATAAATCTCCAATATCTTGATGTAACGACTAACTAAACCTTCGTCTGGGCCAATCTCAAGTCTACCCTTGTCCTCGTCTTGCTGACTCTTGGGTGGCGAAGGCGCAGCGCTGTGCTCCGGGGTGTTTTTGCCAGTGCCTAGCAATACTGTCGCTTCTCGTTGTTGCTGTACCTCAGCTCGTGCAACCTTGTGCTCGTCCTCGCCGAGCATCAGTGTTCGCACTTTCTCGGCGAACAGAAAAGAGCGTTCGCTTGCCGGCAGCTGTATGCGCAATTCGGAAGCGTGTAGCATCTGTGGCCGATACTTTCCTGAACTGAGGTATCGATCCATGATATAGCAGCTCCAGAATGTGCGACGCCGGATCTCCTGCTGGATGAATGCATTTTCGTCTGTCTTCGCCGTTGTGGGCGAATTTCGCTGGCTGTAATCAATCCCCAACCGTTCAGCTTCACACTTCAACGCGAGAGAGCGAGACATCGGCTCGTCGTCGAGATCAAGCTCATACTGCAAACCCATGGCTTGCGCAGCCCTGATCGCCACCCCAATCGTGACCCACGCCTTTGCACCTCTGCACATGCCCCATTCGTGTAGTCCAAGCATCAGCGTGGCCTGCGTCCGTTCAATGTCGTGGGTAATATGATGATCGATCCAGCTGGAAGCTAATCGCTCGTTCGCAGCTGCAGCATAGTACTCTGAGGCTATCAGCGGGTTTGCGGGTCGATTAGATGCTGTCGGGGAGTGGTGAGCCACCAAGCGTGGGTGGAAGCGCGCTGTGAGGGCCAGGAATGCCAGCAAGAACTCCGGTGAGCCAGGAGGGCGCGCATTGTTACTCAGATCTGAGGGTGCAGGCATCGCAGAGGGCGGCTGCATGCTGGCCTGCCGAAGCGGCTTCAGAAACGTGGGAGGATGCAAGAATGGCAAGTCTGCGGAATAGTGGACCTGAAAGATGTCGAACAATTCCTGCCACACTGTCGGCGTAAGCAGCCTCGGGTCTATCGCGTCGAGCAGCGGTCGCGGGCTCTCTCGCGGAGCAGCCGAGTTCGCAACAAACGCCGTCGTGCTCTTTCGGGGTCTCTGCCGCCTCTCCACATCGCCATTCTCAATCTTGCTGCCGGAGTAGCTGTCTCGGCGCCTGGTTCCTCCCGCGACCGGCGAGGGATACGAGCACTCTCTGCCCGAGTTCTCGCACGAGCGACACGTCGTGCCCACGCCATTGTTGACGCACTTGACCTTGGAGCGCCGGCAGCGTATACACGCTATGCTAGAGCGCATCCGGCTCTGCGGCTGCCTCGACGCGGGTGTTGAGGCAGCGAACAAGCCTTGCTCGGCGGAGGCGACGTTGCCGGCGGGGGGCGCGTGCGGGAGGGAGTCGGCGGCGTGGGCGTGCAGGGTGCTCTGCAGGAGAGACTCGGCCCCTCGGGTGTTCTGGTCGGCGGACTCCACGATGGCGGTAGTGGTGCGAGGCGAGCAGCGTGGTCGAGGGCAGGGCAGAGGGAGGGTAGAGGGAGGCGGGCGTGTGCGTGCGCCCGCCGGGATGCACAGCGGAGCGAGTGGCGACGGGTCTCGCCTGCCCACATGCACCAGGCGCAGAGGCTCTTGCTTGCCGGAGTGGAGGCCGCGAGCGCCGTTTCTCGGTCGGCAAGCTCGGACCGGTGGGGAGGGCGATGGCGACACTTCTTAGCACATAACCAGGCAGGAGCGATGGTTACGGTGGCGCCTCCTCCTTGTCCCGTCCGAGGTTGTCGCAACATGAAGGCACGGCGACGCGCTGCTCGTCGAGTAACTTCGGGGCTAGACTCTCGTCGGCCTCGGGAGGCCAGCGGGTGTTAGAGCGCAGAGCCAGGATGCGGCTGCACACTCGCCCTCCCTCCGCAGCGGCAACCAAGCCGCTGCGCCGTGCGGCCGGCTTTGCCATGCGGTTGTCGCGGAAATTAGGCAGCGCGCATTTGGGACCATGTGGACTAGTGATTGGGCAAAGACGGGCTGGCATTGACGTTGCCGAAGCGGCACGATCTCGGCAGCATACATATAGCTGCAGCTGTGGTGCAACTCCGTACCTACAGCTGTGTACGCCTCATCCATCATCAGGACGGAGGCCCTGTGATGTATACATGTATCTGCCCAAATCTCGACGAGCCTCGTATCTCAGCTCATCTCACGTGTGCACTTCCAAGGCGCTAATCGCAACTCCGCTTCGCCATCTCACATCACTACGGCAGCCGCGACGCGCCGACTTGGCAGAGCTGACACCGTACCTCCCGTGGAGCTTAAGGTTTGTGAGGCCGAGCGACCGGATGCGAAGAGGAGTCTTTGCATCTTGGAGGCAAGGAATCCGTCGTCGGACATGGGCCCCTCGCCCCGGCTTGGACGGCTGAAATTTGGAATGTGTCGACGTTCTGTCGCACAAGCATTGCTATGTTCCATGCTGCTCGAGAGTCATTCTGTCCTCGAATCACCGCATAGTGCTCTAATCAACCAGGAAACCACATTGGTCGCCAGGCAATCAGTATACCGAAAGGCTGCGCTGGGGAACTCCAGCGTGGGCCCGGATACTCTTTCGCGCAAAGGAAGCTGTGCTTTCATGTGTGAATAATCTGAGGCTACCTTACATGTAGATCGGTATACCCATGACCTGCCCAGTCTAGACATGTTGAAAGCTATTCCATATGCAAATACGCAACTTGCCAAACGAGCAAGGGACGCGCGTAGATCTGGTACCTGAGCTGCCATACTGCCGACCCAGGCCTGAGGCATCATCTTCTGCATCGCCCAAAGAACTCCTTGCTGCATTCTGTTCTGCGCCAAGCAATTATTGTCCTCATTGCTTTCCATCACAATACATGTAGACGACCAAGACTCTTCATGTGCTCCCAGGTCCGCCAAGCAGTGCGAAACGCCGAACAATGCTCGGACCTATCTCATCATACTCTGCCTTCGTATGACAATAACTCCTAAATTCCGGCGTCTGCCCCAGCAGCGAGCCACCAAACCATGGACCGTGTCGTTGCCGCCGGTGAGTGATGACTTGCACATCCAGACCACCCGACTTTGCTGCATTCCCTGCTCTCGCCTCCGATGCCTTGATACGCGCATCAACCAGGTGGCGGATGTCGCGTTGTAATCTCCTGCCAAAGTCCTTGTAGAGAGTGGAGCCACCAGACAGGACAATGTTCTTGTAAAGACCTCTTCGAACGTCGATGGGTGAAGTTTGAATGACGGTGTCAACAATGTTCGGCAGTGGAGTCAGGAAGTCGGAGCTGTATATTTCTGGGTTGAAGAAGATCTCTGGGGCCAAGAAGCGCTCGTAGCCGACGTCGACCACCGAGCTCCTGCCATTCGGATACTTGACCTCGTATTTCTTGAACCTGTCATCTGCTTCTCGGTCGAATCGTGCGAATTCCTTCACAATGTCCGGGCACACGTAGCAGAACTCCTCCTTGATGCGCTCTGCCGTCTTCAGCGAGCTGTCCGGCTCTCCTCGATCGCGCAGGAGGCTCTGCACGAAGTATGTAATGTCCCGTCCCGCAATCGGCACACTCTTGATGCTGCTCCCAATGACATAGCCCTCGGCGACAGGAATGACATGGGTTACACCTTCTCCCGAATCTATCACTGTACCCGTCAAGCTTCGGTCCTGCACTTTCGATGAGGTCCACGATGCTGCCAGCGCGAGCACAGCCTGTACGGCAATGTATAATCCCGCGCAGTTGAAGCTTTCGAACATAATCTCGGCGGTGTTCTCGCGGTTCTCGGGTGGGTTGAGGGGAGGTTCGGTCAGCAGGAAGTAGTGGTCTTCGGGTTCCACGCGCAGATATTTGAATATGCTGTTCGACCAGAATCGCTCCATCAAGTCCCAATTCTCGATCTGACCGTGCCGGATGGGGTAGTGTATGCCATAGCCTGGACCTGCTGATGCCGCCAATGCCTCGTCGCCAATGAAGAAGTCCAAGTCTTCCGTCCCTCTCTTCCCTGACAGATGCCCCGTGGGACCTGCTCCGCCGGTCATAAAGGAGGGCTTGTTCGCTACCGCTGGCCGGCCAGACCCAGAGCCGCCTGCTCCGCCCGTCGGCCCTTTGGTGGCTATCGCGGTGGGGAAGACGAACGAGGGAGCGTCGTTGCCAGCGAAACCGAGTTTGGAGTATCCCGTACCGCTGCGATGGTGTCAGCAGGAACGACATGTCTGGTGCAATGCGCGACTCACTTGTCCATGACAACGGCCGGTGTCTGGGACGCCATGTTGTCGTCCTGTTGCCCGTACTATTGCAGCTTGCAAGTCTGTGGTCTGTCTGTTGAGGCTGTCGCCTGAAGGCACTATATGCAGGCGCTGGCTGTCGTCGAGACTGTCGTGGTGAATAATGTGCAGGCGGGAATGTCGTCGCCTGGCTAGCTTCCAATGGATGTACGTAAAGGCGGAGCAATTTGGTCGGCGAAACATGGCCCCACCATCCCGTCTGCTCTCTGCTGCATGTGCCAAGCGATTTCGTCCTCCGACCTCACCTGCAGGTGCCTTCTTCACTCAACTAGAATAACGTAGATGGAAGCAGCATGCGCAATTGTCTGACGGGCGGCATGACTTGATCAGTGATTATGCTACACTCAATCTCGTCAATGCTGAGTACTGGTCCCGAGTGGCAGTCGCGTCTCGAGTCCTCTCCCACTGTTCTCTCCTGCAATACGGGCAGGCAGGAGCGCCAAAGCGACGCGTCCAAGCTGTCGTGACCTCAAGGCCCAACTTCAAGGCATGAGATAGACATCTTCCGCCAGCATCACTCCTCACACTTCGCGCACGCGCCCATCCTCCCCGAGCATCACATTCTCTTGACTGCTCGCTGCCTCCATCTACTTCTTTCAAGTGCCATTGATACAGCGCGAGCCAGTCTGCGTGACCCACCTCTTCCCATGCTTCAATAACATCTACTCGCACGAGCCCAACCTGCTCGACGAGAAGTCCTCACCCACCACCGACTACACCAGATCTATCTCGAAGCCGCCAACGTGTCTTCGTCCGAGAACCTACAAGATCTTGCACCTACAAACGACGCACCTCGATCCCTGAGACGGCGCTTCCGTTCTCGCCGACCTTTCAGCTTTCTGGCAACCGAGACTCCGAAGGAGCTTTCGCGGCGGATCAGAATGTCACACGTGAAGCGTTCCAGGAGCAAGGCGGACGTGGCATGCATCTTCGTCCACGCTGGAGCCGGCTACCACAGTCACCAAAACGAATTGCACCACTTGCAGGCATGCAACGAGTATGTCGCGCTCTAACATTTTCGACGCCTGTGTGACTGACTTGCCAACAGCGCTGCCAAGGCCGCAATGGCTGTCATGCGAGCGGGAGGAACGGCAGTAGATGCAGTTGAAATGTCCATCAAGATCCTCGAAGACCGTGAGATCACCAACGCGGGGTATGGGAGCAACTTGGCCATTGACGGGGTCGTTGAATGCGACGCGGTTGTGGTAGACCACTTCGGCCGCAGTGGCGGAGCAGGAGCTGTAGCACGTGCGTCTGTTTGCTTAGCGGTCACGTTTGAAAGCAGGTGCTGACTTGACATTCCAGAGATCAAGAACCCAATATCGCTCGCTCGAATGTTACTCGATCACACGACACAAACGCTTTCTCTCAGACGAGTGCCACCAAACCTGT
Organism: Teratosphaeria nubilosa; assembly: GCA_010093825.1. Taxonomy (NCBI): domain Eukaryota; kingdom Fungi; phylum Ascomycota; class Dothideomycetes; order Mycosphaerellales; family Teratosphaeriaceae; genus Teratosphaeria; species Teratosphaeria nubilosa. The sequence continues at coordinate 91,983 of ML995874.1, forward strand.
TAGTTGGCCAAGGAGCGACCGACTTCGCGCACGAACACAACATGGCAACACTCCCGCACGAGTATCTCGTATCGCCTGCGGCACGGGAGCGATGGCGGAAATGGAAGACCGACTTGCTGCGGGCTGAAGCAGATCGACAGCAAGAAGAAGCAGATCGCTATGGCCTATCGCCACCCCCCTCCGAACACGACCTTTCGTCTTACTTGCGAACAGAGGAAGAACGAGAGGGCCTTAGAAGACAGCACACTCAGGCGATGATGGAGCCTATGTGGAATGAGGCCCAACCCCAATCACCTCCGCCGTCCGACGTCAAGATGGACGACGACTCATCACCACCGACATCACGTAACACTTCGTCTTTATCGATAGCTGAGCTGCAACTGCGGCAGATGGACGATCACACTCCAGATACAGACGTGGATGATTTGCAAGAGTCTTTCGACCCATATGGGCCACCCGGAATGGACGAGCCCGTACCGGCTGCGTCGATACCCCGAGCAAACAGCGCTAAACGGCTCGCGACGGACAGATACCCGCCAAAGTACAGCCGTTGCGCAAACACTAACGGTGCAGGTATGCCCTTCGGGTCGGAGTCGAACGCCAGCGACTTTGGCGAGCAGGACCAGCTGCCATCGTTCTTGCGGTCCAGTACGCAGGTACTAGTCCATTGGGCAGATGGGTCGTCCGGCAGCGACACTAGCCGCCCAGCGATAGAAGCTTTCGATTGCAGTGCATACCATGTTCCGAACTCTCAGCAATGCCGCGATATAGAGCATATGGCTCGTGACGGCGACTCAAGCACAACGCCCAAGTCGAGACCATCTATGCCGCTCAAGACGCCAGCGCCTGATGAGGGCCTGGAGTGGGACCGAGAGGACCACATCACGGACACTGTCGGTGCCATCGCGATCGACACATTTGGCAACATTGCTTGCGGCGCGTCGTCTGGCGGCATCGGCATGAAACATCGTGGCCGTGTGGGACCTGCAGCACTGGTTGGCATTGGCGCCGCTGTAATTCCTGTGGACCCGGACGACCCCGACCAGACATGCGTGGCGACGGTTGCGAGCGGTACGGGCGAGCACATGGGCACGACTCAGGCCGCGAGCGTCTGCTCGGAGCGTCTATACCATGGTGTTCGCAAGTTGCCAGGTGGCCGGTATGAAGCGGCTGGCGACGACGAGGCAATCCAAGGGTTCATTGAGAAGGACTTCATGGGCCACCCGAGTGTTGCACAGTCACACTCAAGCGGCGCCATCGGCATGCTTTCAGTCAGGAAGTCGAAGGATGGGGTATACCTCTACTTCGGCCACAACACAGACTCATTCGCTCTGGCATCGATGCACTCGGATGAGGCCAAACCTATCTGCACAATGAGCCGAAACAGAGGTCATGGGTCGATCGCGCAAGGCGGCAGAGCTGTGCGGTATAAGAGGCGAAAGAGGCCAGCGTCGTAGCTGAGCTGCACTGAGCAGGACGATCTCTTTGATATTTCATGTTGCTCTGATGCCCTATAGACCTGCGGATGGCGAGCTGGGTGCCATGATCGCTTGAAAAAGCCTAGGCTCGGGAGCGACGAGAGGTTAGTGTTCTCAGTAGATATTTCATCAAACCATGAAAACACCATATGCCTGTGACTGAGAATGGCCCTACGATAATGTGCGGTTCTGCAGTGGAGATGTCGCGTGGTCTGATCAACCTAGGGAAGTCATATATGGCTTGGCACTCCACTTGCTGCTCTCGCCTCCACTTGCCGTTGCCTCTTGCGAGTCCGCGTTCGCTGCACGCCCCATATCATAGTTTTATATACGAGCACTTTGCATATCGCCAAGGCAGATGTTGTGGAGAACCTCTCGACACAACCCCGCTTGGGCGCTTGCCCAGTTATCTCAGGGGCTCAGACGTTTCGCAGTGAGCCGTGCAGTCTCATGACTCGCGCGGGGGATGAGCCAATCAGAACCAAGCAATCGCACGGTCCACTGCGAAACGTCTGAGCCCTCCGAGATAACTTGATCTCAAACTACTCTCGCAGACGGATACATTTTTCCGCCTCATCATCGTGCCTGGCTGAAAGGCTCTCGGCGTCCCATTCGGTGCCTCGATCGGCAGCATGATATACCCGATGGGGTTCGGCACGGGGCAGAGCGACTGCATACTGCCAACGTGCCGCGATGGCGGATCTTATGTCCGTGATGCGGTGGTGATGAGGGGGACCGGGTGTCTGCATGAGGTGAGGTCTGTTGCATTGGACGCTCGGTGATGATCAAAAACCTGGAGGCGCGTCGATGTTGGATGTAAATTTCCTGTTGCTGTCTATTCCCTGACACACTCTCTTTTCGTGCGGAAGTTCTGCGGTAGACCAGATACTGCGGCAAGATGCTGTTCGGCAGGCTATGGCAGGCCGCATGTCTGGCACACAGTGTGGCCGGACTGGCGATGCCTGATTTGAGAAACAGACCTGCAGAGTTGATGAAGCGGTATCAGAATGATGGCTTACAGGACATCGTGACTTGGGATGAGGTGAGGTCGCAGTCAGCACCAGAAAGTAAGCTAGGCTAGGCTTACACATGTGGCGTAGCACTCCCTTTTCGTTCGGGGCGAGAGAGTCCTCTTCTATTCTGGCGAATTCCATCCTTTCCGGCTACCAGTGCCATCTTTATGGCTGGATATCTTCCAGAAGATCAAGGCCCTTGGCTACAACGGAGTCTCCTTCTACACCGACTGGGCGTTGCTAGAGGGAAAGCATGGAGTGTTCAATGCATCCGGGATTTTCGATCTAGATCCCTTCTTCGAGGCGGCATCTGAGGCGGGCATCTACCTTCTCGCTCGTCCTGGCCCGTATATCAATGCAGAAGCTTCAGGTGGTGGCTATCCTGGCTGGCTGCAAAGGAACCCAGGCCTGCTGAGAACGAGAGATCCAAGATACGAGCATGCGACGGACAATTACGTGAACCACATCTCCGCTATCATTGCTAAAGCACAGATCACGAATGGAGGCCCGGTCATTCTGCTCCAGCCAGAAAACGAATACTCCCAGGGCGTGGTTCCCGAATTTCCTGACCCAGTGTATTTCGGTTACGTTGAACAGCAATACAGGAACAACAGCATAGTGGTGCCATTGATCAGTAACGATGCCGCTGCCCACGGCTATTTCGCGCCTGGACAGCCGGCTGCGGTCGACATCTACGGTCATGACAGCTACCCATTAGGCTTCGACTGTGCAAACCCATATACGTGGCCAGACGGTGACATTCCTACGAACTTCTTGACTCTGCACAGGGAGCAAAGTCCGAGCACGCCGTATTCTATCGTGGAGTTTCAGGGCGGGTCCTTTGATCCGTGGGGTGGTTCGGGGTTCGATAAATGCACTGTGTTGCTTGGGCCACAATTTGAGCGGGTCTTTTACAAGAATGACTTTAGTTTTGGGGTAAGCACATTCTCATCAGTGATTTTGTCGATCCCGTCAAATTGTTGTTGCGTGAGTGGTCGATTGCATGGCATGTCTGAAGGCTGCCAATCAGTCAACATCAACACACCGCAGTCGCTACTCAGCCGGCAACGCATCACTCATAGGAACGATGGATTCATCGATAACTATTTTCCAGTGAAACATTGACTGACACTTGTTGCATCATCCTTAGGTGACAATCTTCAACATCTACATGTAAGCAAGCAACCAATCGGACTCTGTTGTGAGCCCTTCGCTCATACTAACCTATGCCCTCAGGACGTATGGAGGTACCAATTGGGGCAACCTGGGCCACCCTGGCGGCTACACGAGTTACGACTACGGCGCAGTCATCAACGAGGAGAGGACCGTGACTCGCGAGAAGTACAGTGAAGCTAAGCTCGAAGCAAACTTCCTGCAAGCATCCCTTGCATACCTCACAGCCATTGCACAGAATAACACCAACGCCGCCGGCTCGTATACTGGCAATTCTGCGCTTGCGGTCACGGCTCTGTTTGGCAACAAGACCAACTTCTTCGTGATCAGACACGCAGCGTACAACAGTCTCGATACGACCGCCTATTCGATCACGCTCCCGACGAGCCAAGGCAACATCACCATTCCTCAGCTCAACGGGTCTTTGTCGCTCGTCGGCCGTGATTCAAAGTTCCATGTGACCGACTACGATTTGGGCGGCATCAATTTGCTGTATTCTACTGCTGAAATCTTTACGTGGAAGCAGTATGGCAGCAAACGCGTGCTTGTCGTCTACGGTGGCCCAGGAGAATTGCATGAGCTTGCAGTTCCGAACAGCACCAGCGGCGGTCGGAGTGGCAATATTCGGCGCGGTCAGGGTGTCGATGGCGCTCAGCCGCAGGTGATCGAAGGATCAGGTGTGCAAATCAGTGACAAGAACGGCGCCACTGTCCTCCAGTACACTGCCAGCTCTGAACGCAAGGTAGTTAGTGTGGGAGAATTGACGATCTATCTCCTCGATCGCTATTCGGCATATGACTATTGGACAGTGTCGCTTCCCAACGACTCGATTTCTGGAAACCACACCAATGCCACATACTTCAACTCTGCAGCAATTGTCAAGGCAGGCTACCTGTTGCGTACCGCAGAGATCTCTGGCAGCTCCATCCATCTTACCGGCGACCTGAATGCAACGACAGAAATCGAAATTGTTGGTGGCGCACCAGCGCACGCCACGCAACTTACATGGAATGGCGAGGACTTGCAATTCAATCAGTCAGCGTCGGGAGTAGTCACCGCCACAGCCATCTACAAAGTCCCGTCATTCACTATCCCAGACCTTTCGACTGTAGACTGGAAAGTCCTCGACTCTTTACCTGAAATTCAGCCCGAGTACGACGACAGCCTCTGGACCGAGGCAACACTGACCTATAGCAACAACACTGCGCGCAACCTGACCACTCCTCGCTCTCTCTACGCCAGCGATTACGGATACAACACAGGCAACCTCCTCTACCGCGGTCACTTCACCGCCACAGGCAACGAATCGACCCTCTACCTCTCGACCCAAGGCGGCTCCGCATACGGCCACTCCATCTGGCTCAACTCAACATTCATCGGATCCTTCTATGGCGCAGACAAGTATTCGAACTGGAACGACACCTATACCCTCCCGAACCTCGCATTAGGCAAAACCTACGTCCTGACCATCCTCATCGACAACATGGGCCTGGATGAAAACGGCGAGGCCGGATCCTCCGAAATGAAGGACCCCCGCGGTGTCCTCGACTACACTCTCGCCGGCCACAACAAAAGCGACATCGCCTGGAAACTCACCGGCAACCTCGGCGGCGAAGACTACCTCGACCGCACCCGCGGCCCCCTCAACGAAGGCGGCCTCTACGCCGAACGCCAAGGCTACCACCTCCCCGGCGCCCCCACCTCAAACTGGACCTCCTCTCCCGGCCCCTCCCAAGGCCTCACCACAGCCGGCGTGGCCTTCTACTCCACGACCTTCGATCTCGACATGCCGCAAGGCTACGACATCCCGCTCTCGCTTTCCTTTACGAACACCACGACAAACGACAGTTACGTCTCCAGCTTTCGCGCCCAGATTTACGTGAACGGGTATCAGTTTGGCAAGTACGTGCATAATATCGGGCCGCAGGATGTGTTTCCCGTGCCCGAGGGGATTTGGGATTATCGTGGTTCGGTGAGTCTACCATCAATTTCGATATCGGTTCAAAATCGAAAAGCAACGGAATGTGAATGAAGTACTGATTTTTCTGGGGTTTTGGGCAGAATTATCTCGCTGTTTCGTTGTGGTCTCTCGAGGCTGCAGGGGCGGCGATCAGTAATTTGAGTTTGGTTGCTGGGCCGGTGATTCAGAGCGGGTATGGGCCGGTCGAGCTTGCGCCTTTGACGGGGTGGTCGCCTAGACCTGGTGCTTACTAGGATCGTAGCCTGATTGCGTAGCGGTACAGCATATACCAAAACGAACTCACGTGAATCCTATCCAAATACCACATGCTTTCCGCGCACAACAGTCTACGCACAAAGGCTCATGCACACCTACTCCCACTCCACATAAACCAACGGACTCGTATACTGGCTGCCCTTGCCAAAATCATCGATCTTCGTGTACGTCAAGAACATGCCATTCGCGCCCTGCTCCGCGCGCCAGAACGCATCCGGCATCAACCCGGGGTTCGCCTGCAAACTGTACGCGCCCAACCCATCGGACCCGTTCTGGCCCTCCCAGAACATCTGCGGCTGCGTCCACGGCCCCTCCGGCGCCGGCGCGGTCGCAATGTGGAATTGCGCGCCGGGGAACGGCGAGCCCCCGATCCAGACGTAGCGGCGCCAGTAAGGGGAGTAGTAGTACGTGCCCTGCCCTCCGGCGGTGGAGTTGCGGATGTTGAGGCCCGGGGTGGTGAGTTTGGGGGTTTCCGAGACCCATTGCCCGTTGACCCAGTATCGGTAGTGGGATTTGGTGGGGATTTCGGCGCGGGGGACTTTGGCGAGGGCGGTGACGCCGTTGCTGTTGCCGAAGAGGTAGACGGTGGCGTTGTCCGGGCTGAAGACGTGGCCGGTGTTGCCGTAGGGCGGGACGTCGCCGGGCCAGAAGTGGGGGTCGAGGACTTTGACTTCGGGGAGGGAGTGGGGGTTCCTGCCGTGGTGGGAGGGCTTGTAGTCGATGCGGTGGAGGGCGGCGGCGGGGTAGTTGTTGATGCTTTCGAGGCCTTTGATTTGCGCTTTTTTGATGATGGAGTAGGCGGTTATGTGGCCGTCTTGGGCGATGGAGGAGACGACGGGCGGACAGTCGGGCCAGATGGCGTAGCGGGTGCCGTTGTCGCAGCCGCCGTTGGCGGGGTGGCCTTCGCCGTGGCCGTTGGGGAAGAAGGAGTGGTCGGTGCTGTTTTGGCCGTATTGGCGCAGGGCTACGGATTGCCAGACATCGGCGCGGGGGGGGACTTCCTGCAGTTTGGGGGAGCCGTCGGGGTTGCAGTCGGTCCAGGAGGCGGTCGAGGAGATGATGGGGAAGGGTTGGACTTTGCCGTCTTGTTGCATGAGTTGGCAGTCGCGGGAGATCCAGAAGACGCGGTCGTGGAAGCGGGTCATGCAGGCGGAGATGGAGTCTCGGTTGAGATTTGGGTCGGAGGCTAGGCCAAGGGCTTTGGGCTGGCCTTTCAATTTGGGGATTAAGGGTGGTTGGTCGCTGGGTGGCTCCGGTGCGTCTTGGATTGGTCCTAGAGGAGCGCCGGGGCCGGAACCTGGACGCTCATTGTGGTCACCTATGTCTGGGGGTGCGTCAGCACATTGGCGTCGTGCTGATGGGTAGCACGACCTACATTTCTGAGCCTTGTCTTTGGCAGAGTCGAAGATTTTGTGGAAATCAGGCATCTTGATGAATTGCGCTCCTTCCAATTCGGGACGTACGGGATTGGATTGTATTAAGTTGAAACAGTAGAGGGTCCAATATATCAAGATGGGCGTATTGCGTTACATCTACTATTCACATACTAAGCCAGGCCTCTTTCATAGCTTCCAGCTTTTTGGACCATCGATGTCATGGCCCGGGACGTCCGAGGCATCTGGGCGACAGAGTTTGGCGGGGCATGTTCACATGTGACCTTCCACTACGAGTCCAACACTGCAGTTCCCATGCTCGACTTCGTATCAGTCATGACCGGACAAGTCGCAGGTGGTGAACTTGCTCGTTTGTTGAAGAACGAGTCTGTGAAATGGCTTAGCGCTGCTTGATGAACAGCCAATAAATGCGTCCAAACACTTAACCCTGAAAGCTCCATCGTCATGGTGATGATTGTGGTACATTATGCACTTCTGTAAGGTAGGATTGATATAAATGCTCAGGTACAGTACAAATTCATTACCAACTCCTCCAAACATTACCAAGTAAAGAGCCATCACATCCACACACCCAGCACAATGCTCACCGCAACACCCAAAGCTCGCCTTACCTCCGCCCTCACCAGATCCTGTCACCTCCCCAAACGGACCTTCGCCGCGAATCCATCCTCCTCGAACTCGCCTCCCGACTCAGAGCCGCACCACGAAAAGGCCGTCGAGGAGAAAGCCCAAGAAGTCTCCAAGCAACAACAGTCCACGCACAAGACCGTCGCGCAGATGGACGAAGAGCTCCGGCAGACAATGGCCGGGCACGCGGGCGATGGTGGCGGAGCGGGCATCGAGTATGAAGACGGTCAGCCCGTGTCGATGAAGCGGAGCGTGAAGAATAACATGTTTCGATATATATGAGTGGCGTGAAGGAGGGCTATGACGAGGTGGCGCTGTGTATTGTGTCCTGCACTCAACCATATACTGCATGTACCATTCACAATCGTCTCGGCGCAAATCGGAGCAGGCTCTGCATTACCCAACCACCAAAGCCGACAACGACTCCGCACACGCCACGGCGAACCCCACGACGCTGCTCGACCTCCGCCGACCGTGCGATTCCAAGCCGAGTCTCCCGACCTCATCAATGTCACCGACCTCGGCGCACCGCTCCTCACGCAGTATACTCACACTCGGCTTCAGACACCCCGGCTGCGAAAGCCGAGGCGGGACCGATCGTCGCCGCTTGATGATGCGACTATTCCCCACCATCTGCAGAGTGAAGTGCGCACCGAAATTGTCGATGTGCTTCGCTTCTTCACCCGGAGGTCTTGTGGGACAGGCGCTGTGGGAAGTGGGGTGTTGGTGGTATTTGTATGGTGGGCTGGGACAATGGGATTATTGTGTGTGAGCTCGTGAGGGTGGCTTTTGATTGGCTTGGGGAGGGAGGACAAGGACATTGTCGGATGTTGTTCAATGGCTTTGCAGCGTCGCTGTGAGTCAAGCGTTGAGAAAACGTGTGCACGTCTCGAGTCGACGAGCGAGATACTTCCAGATTGAGGACCATTGTACTCAAGCGCACCGTGGCCACTTCACTTGCTTAGAGCGACTTCACTTGCTTAGAGCGTAATTTGAAGGCTTGCCGCTGCCTTTATGAGGCAGCTTCGCTCTCCTTAGACTTGCGCATGGCATTGACAGACGACCCGCTGGCTGGAGCCGGAGTATTTTCCCTGCGGCGCCATCAAATCACTGCCCGATCCTGCTGGAAGTGGCCAGCGAAATAGGCATTCCATCCTCGTCTTACCTTCAGCTTGAGCTCGACGACATGGCTAGTGGATAATTCTTGGACGCGTCGTGTGCATCAGATTCCCTGGAGACAATCCAGCGTAATGGAAATCTCGGGGTCTGGCTGGCCTGGATTGGCAAGGAAGTGGTACGGCGACGTGAGTGGCAAGAGCAGCCCTGTAGCAGCCGGATTAGACGTTTGCTGGGACGTTTGGAATCGGTCATTGGGGCTGCGGCTTCTTCCTTGCCGGCCGAGTTGGTACAGGCATATCCTGAGTAGAGGTCGTAAAGTCCTCCCAAGCAGTAGGATGCAGATAGGAAGTAGCGGCCAACACCCGCCCGGCGTTTAGACTTTCTCCGTTTGGATGTCAGGGTTGATTTGGTTTTTTGGCTTATGTGCGCATGCTGGCGGCCACATGGGGACATGGTCGTCTGCTCAGAGGAGGTCAGTAGTAATCGTCCGCAGATCGTGGAGCACGACGACACTGCAAAGGCGATGCATCGCCGATTTTGGCAAGAGCTCACCGCGCCAGCCTCGGTTTGGATCGACATGCTGGGTACATGTTAGTTCCCAGCTCCACGATCCGCGAATGGAGACAAGACCGTGTCAGCCATTAGCGCGCTTACCTCGTATTTGATGAGCAGACGGGCTATGAGATAGGATCTCGTCGGCCGGTTCTTGTCATGCCATGCGATGGTGTTTGAATACCTTCGTGGTGCACGATGATGTGTTTTGCAAGAAGCTGATCAGGCGTAAACTTTGAAAAGCTTCAATGGGTGTGATGCAGGGCTCCGCTCCCGTCGTTAGTGCCTCCGTTGCGACACAGCGGGTCAGTGTTGGTGGAATCTATTGTTGTTATTAAGGTACTACTGCGCTGGTGTCCAACGCACGCTGACATGTAGCAACCCTGCTCTGCTCGTGCTGTTGTCTCGGCAGTCGCTGCAGTCTGCAGAGCCAGTAGTAGGAGGCGATACACAGTCTACATGCGCTGCTCGTCCGAAAGGAGATGGAGCTTTCCGAGATCGACACATGCAATCTGTATATGTGATGTGCCTGGCGCGGGCGCCACCGGTGTTGTGTGTCGGTGACGATATTTGAATGATGATGGATTTCTATCGGGCTCGCTGCCGTTGCCCTTGCATTTTGCCGTGCAGAGGCGAATCACGGGGCATGCTGCTGTCCTGCTCGTGTACCACGACGGATTTGGTGCTGCGCCGTCAAATTGCCTTGCCGCCCACTCCGCCTCGCTGCCAATCCCTGGATCCAGACCGTTTCTCCCATGCACGCTCGAGCCACTCCCTGACTTCTCCTACGGCATCTACGCCTGGTTGCACTCCCGCCCGCCTAATAAGCCTAAACTCACCGGCGCGCCACACCATTCTTCGATCTCATCGCTCGTTTCGTGATTCGCACCCGCACTGCTATCCTCTGCACCCATCGCTCACTGTCCGGGATGCGCCAGTCCACCTCCCAGACATATGAGACCCCGACGACAGTCGCAGCCCCGCGGCTCACGTGAGAATGGTCTGGCCGTTCAAACGACGGCGGAAGGACGAGGACAAGGATGCCACCGGCCAACGCCAGACGCTCGCCGAGAAGAGCTCGTCGTCGCCCTTCTCATCAACCACCGCGTCTGCCACACCTTCATCGGCCATAAAGCCGCGCAAAGCTAGCAAAGCCAGACGGGGTCGTGAGCAAGCCGCACAGCCAGACGCCATGACGCCACAGCACGCAGTCTTGAGCAAGAAGACACAGGCGGCGAGCGGGAAGGAGAATGTACCACAGCGCAGGCCTTCTTCCATCGAAGACATCACGGCGCTACCCATCACCCGGACGCTAGCGTCCAGTCCCCATCTGCGACCCGTCAATTCCGAGCGGCCGCCTATCCCGTACAATTTCCGCCAGCCGACTGGCTCGCAGACAAGTCTTCACAAGACGGACACCAAGACTTCACGGCCACAGACATTGCGATCACGACGTAGCGGGTTTGACGATGGCTCCCCCACGCACCGGAAGTCAAGCAAGAGGCGGCGTGCTGACGAGCGAATCCGCGAAGAGGAGATCCGTGCGATGAGTGCCCCGATCGCGATACCAAAGCGAGCGGGAGAAGCTCCTCCGCGCCGTGGCAGCAAGAAGATTCGCAGTGGACGGCACGCCTCGCACATTTCTCTCCCCCCTGAAGAGTCCATCCACTCTAGCATGTCCGGCGCTGCCGAGCAGCGCGGGTGGGAGGTGGGAAGTCTGGACATGTTCAACCCTCGTCCTGCGGTCCGCCTGTCCGGCGCTCCGCAATACGTGCCGTCGAGCAGCGTTCCCAGCTCCTCGCATGCACACCGAATGACCCTCCAACGAGACAAGATGAAGCAACCAGAAACAAAAGATACATTGCGGAAGCGGCAGACTATTGGCGAACAGGCAGATGAGTTTGATGCGAGTGATTTGCGGCTATTATTAGAGCGAGACGCTAAGCGACGCGAGCGGAAGAGGAAAGAGCAACACGAGAAGCTAGATATGAAGCTACGCAACCGGAATGGAAGGAATCGTGGTGACAGCGACCGAAGGCGACGTGAAGCTGAAGACGCTCAACGCGCAGAGGATGCCAGAGCTGCTCAACGACAAGAGACTGCTGAAGAGACTGAGCGCGCCGTGTCGACGCTGCCCGCCGTCGTGCACCCTGTGTTACGCCAGCAGCCAGTCCGTGCTGCTTCAGAAGCGGCCGGCTTAGGCATCGGCACAAGCCAATATGCCGATTCAGAAGAGAATGGAGATATGACTGGCGTGCCTGCAGCTGAGCAGCAGAGTACAGCAAATCCTGGCACGTACTTGCGCTATCCTCAAGAGGCCGACATCCAGGCCAATCCCTTTGCCGACCCATCACCCATACCCTCGCCGGTAGCCGAGTCCTACCAATCGATTGGTCCATTTACTCCCGTAGAAACGCCTGTGGAGGACCCTATAGTACACACTGCACAGGCTGTTCGCATGTCAATCACGAGTACGCCACCACGATCCCCGGCGACAGCAGGTCAGGCCGAGCTTGTGCCGTCCAGCCTTGCGCAGGCCGAAACGCCTCACGACCTCGTTCCGCCACCCGCCCTCTCTCTTGAAAGTCGAAGAGCATCCGATCCGCAGAACCGCCGGCCGGGTGCATGGGCATCTTTTTTCAGGAGAGGCGGCACTACGAGAAGGCCTGGGGATGGGATGAAGTCACCTTCCGAGTCCTCCTTCACAAACACATCTCGTGAGTCGATGCGCAATCAACCACTTCCCGCGCATCTAGTCGATAACCGACCATTGCCGCCGCGTCAAACATCCGGTACTCCAGTGCGAACGCAAAGCAAGTTCCGAGAAGACCTTCCTGAAATGCCTAACTCGCCCCCTGATAGTAGGATGTCATCGCCCGATGTGACTACGATGGCCGCAGCCGCAGCTGCAGCGCGAAGGGCTAGGAGAACCCAGCCCGTAGACATTCCTGGAGCCGCTGGAAGAGATCCGGAAACAGATCCTTCGGTCATCAACCGTAATGACACGCCAGTCACGCCCGGTACACGCCACGGCTTGATGTCAGCTTCGCTCGCGTCTGTTGGTTCAGAGGGCTCGTGGCTCGCGAGTGCGAAACGCCATTCGGGCCACTCCGGCATCAGTCGGGGTGTTGGCTCGCTCAGCAGACGCAACCCCGACTTTGTTGCGAGCTACGAAGAGCTTGGCGGGACCGACAAGGACGCTGAGTACGTCTCGTTTGCAACTCCAAGTTCAAGTCTGACGAGAAGGATCAGCATACCCAATGCACTTGGCGGAGCGCCAGACGAGGCCAGTGAATACGGAGATGCCGCAACAGATGCGGCGGCTGTCGAGCCTATCACTTACCATGGCAGTGTCCGCCGACAACCAACACTCGTTCGTCGTGACCTTCGAGCCAAGTCGCGGGAGGCCTTACTGACCGGCTACGCTGCCGAGGCGGCCGAAACCCTCGATGACAGTGCAGATCAGAGCTCCTTCAACGACGCCGAGGATTCGCCCACTAAAGATCAGATACAATCCGCCCGGAGCATCAACTACGGCAAAGGCCACGCGAGGCAGATGTCCGCGGGCAGCGCCAGGCTGTTGGACATTAAGCGCCATTCTGTGAGCTCAGGCAGGACAAGCCCGTCGGCGACGCCTTCGCCTGCTCTGAATCGGCCCGGCTAGAGCCGAAATACCGACCATTGATGCCGGTTCATCAATCACGAAAGCGGCCTGCCACGACAGGCGCCCAAACACCACTTTTCATATGTCATCATCCCTTCGCGGCGAGACCGCCAAATGTGTTACGATATCCTTACGATCAAACCCCACGCGACCCAATCTACTACAAGCTACAAGAAGCTCTTCGACTGGATCTAGTAGTACATGCAATCTTCTTGTGTTGGATTTGGATTCTAGAAAGTTTGATACCCCTTTCGCTTTTCTACAGGCCTTTTGGTGCCGGAATGGGCGACTCATTTGGACGGATGTGCCTCTGCTGGGAGATCCGCTGGGACTTTTTTTTTGGACAAATTTTGAATTGTACATGTGAAAGCTCTTTTGGCGATCATGAGCATGGGATAGAAAAGCTGAGTTGGAAGCTGTTCTTTGAAGCGTGAGGAAGCGGTCGAATGTGGACCTCGTTGTGTATAGTGCGAATAGAGCAGTCCGAGGCACAGGTGAGCCCACAAAGATCTTGTTGTTCTGTCTCATGATGGTGATCAAGTTGGGCTTTGGCATCGCGCAGACTCGACTCCAATCTGCTTCTCAGTTTTTGTCTCATGCGCATCTGCCAGTCGCCCTGGGGATGTGCGGCTGAGAAGGCCATAATCAAGCACCGCTATGATGGCGTCCAGGCATGACTCACAGTAATATCATCGAGGGACGCCTCCCCTCCCCGCTCTGTGTGGCTCTCGAGATGGGCTGCCCAGAGGTCGCATCACGGGCTGCGAATGCTTATCCTCGTCTGGCAATGGTCTTCGATCCTCTTGTTGGCCGCACGTGCTCTGTTGAGTGATGTGTTTCTGCCTAGAGCAGCTCCCCGGAGTCATCCAGACAGAGCATGCGGAGAACTGTACGCGCTGCAGCTGTAGCGTTATAGGCAAGATAGTCCTCTCGAGCCAGCCTCATGTTTTCATAAAGTCCATCAGGTCGAGTCCTCCCCCGGGTGGCGGTTTCGCAGTAGAGAGTTTATTTGCGAGTAAGGATTGCAAATTCGATTTTTTGGCGCGAGACTTCCTGTTTGTTGAGCTGATGGATTTTGCGATCCTAGCATCTGGCACTTGTTCAGTGCTTTGGCCTTGAGACTTCGGCACTGCAGACGCATTGATATCTGAATTTGGAGGTTGCGGTTCAATCCTTGCTGCTTGCTTCTTCTTCTCTATGGTGTTTTTAGTGTGACAGCGATCGCAAATGATTGTCGTCGTGAATTGGTTGTCCATCGAGCCCTTGCGTGTAGAGATCCGCAGTTTCTTGCATTTCCAGGAGGTGATTAAGAGACTGCCGCATCCATCGCAAGACTTTCCATTTCCGACAGGCGATGTCTGAGATTGTAAGTATGCAGAGACGGCTGGTGAGGTGGCCAGAATCGAGAATGCGGCTTCGTCGGTGAAGCGCTTGCGGGCTAGAGAGGCTGCTTCCAGCTCTTTTGAAGTCATGCTATTGATACCTGGTGTTTATACCGACACGTTACTGTTGTCAGCCGGTCAGGCAGATATTGTGCTTGATCGTGACGAAGACCAGAAGTCTCGATCTGTTTTCAATTGGAAGGCACGATGCGGACGCTAGCTAGCGGCCGCTGAAGAAGCCGCGCCTCGAACAACGAGACTTCGTTTCGAGGACAGATATATTTGTACTGTCTTGACTTTGACAATGACTTTCTGACATGCACAAATCGAGCATCCCCTTGCATTTTCGTCCGTGGATAGGCACTGTGCACCCTATACCATTTCCAGTAAAGCGAGTCCAATTTTTACCACAGCACCACAGCGACGTTGGACGAGATACCTGGCGACCTGCTCTGCCGCTACTATTGCAGACCCACGCTTACCACCGTGTTAGAAGCAAAGGGATGGCGGCAAAATTGCAAGAAGAACATGGCGTTCGGCTCGCCATTGAAGGATGTGGCCACGGCACCTTACACGCCATTTACGCCTCAGTCGCAGAATCGTGCAAGCGAAAAGGCTGGTCTGGGGTTGATCTCTTGATCATCGGCGGCGACTTCCAATCCGTCAGGAATGCATACGATCTCAACTGCGTCAGCATGCCAGCCAAGTATCGCGAGATGTGTGATTTTCACGAATACTACTCTGGTCAACGAACAGCGCCATACCTGACGATCTTTGTCGGTGGCAATCACGAAGCCAGCAACTACTTGTTCGAGCTGTACTACGGCGGCTGGGTCGCGCCCAACATGTACTACATGGGCGCTGCAAATGTGCTACGTCTTGGACCGCTGAGGATTGCAGGCATGAGTGGTATCTGGAAAGGCTACCACTACCGGAAGCCGCATTTTGAACGATTGCCGTACAATGAAAGCGATATGAAGTCGATCTACCACACCCGTGAAATGGATGTCAGGAAGCTGCTTCAGGTGCGATCGCCGGTTGACATAGGCATCAGTCATGATTGGCCGAAAGGTGTCGAGTGGAAGGGCAATTTCAAGCAGCTGTTTCGATATAAGAAGCATCTCGAAGATGACGCGAGGTCGGGCCAGCTGGGAAATGTGGCGGCGCAGTATGTTCTTGACCGACTGAGGCCCAAATACTGGTTCAGTGCGCATCTGCACTGCAAGTATGCCGCTGTCGTGAAGCACGATCGGATCGAAGTCAAGCAACAGGCCCTGCCTACGACGAATGGACATGCTGCGAAACCGATGGACGAAAACGAGATCGATCTAAACATTGACGACAACGACACTGCTGCTGAAGCCGAGCCTGCGCAAAGCGTGAACGTGGAAACGGTGGCAAATTCTGACGAGATTGACCTCGAGCTCGACGATGATATCGATGGCATCGCACCTGTTGCTCCAGGGCAGGGCCTAGACAATGTCACTATTCCTGTCCCGTCGGATTCACCAACCGAACAGCCACTATTGACCGCAGAGGAGGCAAGAGCAGCATTACCTGAATCATTCCGTCGCCCCGAACCACGCAACCAGCGAGAGCAAGAACCAATCGAGCATCCGCCAGAAATCACCAACACCGTCACGCACTTCCTAGCTCTGGACAAATGCCTACCCCACAAGGAATTCCTGCAGCTCATTTCTGTACCCTTCGAGCAAAATCTCGAGCCCCAGCGAACTCTCAAGCTACAGTACGACAGAGAATGGCTCGCGATAACTCGTGCGTTCGCGCTGAGCGAGCCGCCCGTGCTCGGCGACCCTGATGCCAGAGTCCCGCAAGCCAAGTCGCAATCCGAATACAAAGCCCTCATCCAAGAGCAATTCGATTTCCTCGCCCAGAACCTCCCAGACTCATCCCTGACCATCCCAGACAACTTCGAGCGCACAGCACCCGTCTACGACAACAAAGCTTGGAATCTCCCGCAGTACGCCAAGGTAGAAGAACACCCGAATCCCCAGACGGCGGCGTACTGCGAAATGCTGCAGATGCCGAATGCTTTTGCCATTAGTGAGGAGGAGAGGGCTGCGCGGTTGGCGCAGGGGCCGCGGTACGACGCGGATGCTGAGAAGTTTGCTGCGCGGAGGGGACGGGGCGGAGGTGGAGGGTTTGCGCGGGGTCGTGGGCGTGAGAGGGGTGGAGGGGGTGGGAGAGGGAGGGGCGGCGGTGGACGAGGGAGAGGGTCTCGGGGCAGATGAAGCGGCGATGGTGGACGTTGATGTGTGCTATGTGCCTGAGCTTCGTGCCATGTATGGCGAAGCTAGACCGCCTCTCTCGCTCCAGTAAGCAGAACATTTTTCGACAGCCAGTGAGTGAGAGCAGCCGTCTCGGGGCGACAGCTAATTGAGGATGTGGAGTGGAACCGCAGTGCCTTTGGGGCTAAGGGGAAAGCTGCAATTGCGCAGTGGAGTTCCACAATCACAGTCAGAGGCATTGCACAGAAGTCGCCGTGGCTGGCGATGAAATGACAGCGAGCTGCCGTAAGTGGCGGGCGATGTGGACATGGGCCCGCATCGGTTAAGTCTTTAGTTGAATACTGTCGACAGTTGAAAGCCGACCTTGTAGTCATTATCATACGGACGACCACACAGGTCGCTTTGCACACACCTGACATTGTCATGACTCGGCTTCCACAAGATCCTCCTCATATCCCTCCGTCTTGATATCCTTCAAGCCCAAGTCCTCCTCCTCCTGCTCCGTCCTTTCATAATCCTGCATCTGAATCTGCGGATCCGGGTCCGGAGCCGTCAGGCTTTGCACATACGAGCTCGCCATCGGGTCCTCCAGTACCAGCGTAAAAGGCTTCTTGTTATCGATTGCTGCTTCCAGACTAGCGAAGAATTCATCCCATGATTGTTTACTTTCTGCTGTCATGCCATCACCCACACCCTCGGGAAGTTCTGCATCGCCGTCCTCTAGACCGAACGCCTGCGCGCGGAGATCCTTACGGATGTTGGTGAGGATACCTTCCACGGTTGTAAAGCGACCTCCCATTGTGCCTGGCTCGACCCGCAATTGTAGTTCCGGGCAGTGCAATGCTGCGCTCTCGCTCTTCAGTATATCTCGCGCCAGATCCTCTTGCGACTTGACTTCCAATGTTATCCGCCTGCCTTTTTCTGGGACCTCGCCACCAGTCTTGACCTCATTCGACCTGTAGCCACAGTCCTCGCAGACCGTCGACATGAGCACGACTTGCTTGAAGTGTGGGATGTTCACCATCTTCATGTTCGTTGCGCATGGTCGCGTGCAGCCTGGACATGATGCTGGGAAGCTGTATACTTGGTTCTCCACGATGTCATCCTCTTGGTCGACGTTTGCTTGTGACGTGCCCGAAGGCATCTCCGGCACCATGCCGGTCGCGTGATACTCAGGCCGTACCAGAGTGTCGGGTGCTGCGGCCTCATGGTGATGGCCCGGTTGCGGTACGTCGTCTCCCAGCCCAAGCATTCCGTTTTGCTGTGAGGTCCGATTGTACTCGCTCTTTGCCCATTTGCCAGCCGCTTCGCCTGGCTGCGTTTCTATCCAACTGTTGCCACTGGGATCATCTGCTGAAACCATGAATGGATACCGTTTGCCGTCGAGCATATCTGAGAGCTGTTGAATGACACCTGCCAGCTGCTGGGCGACTTCGGGCATCTGCTCCATTCTCGCCTGCTGATGCATCTCCAAATCGGCCTTGACGCCGGAGATGATGCCCTCGATGTTGCTGTACTGTCCCTTGCCTGCTGGGATCTCCAAGTCGATGTCTTCTATTCGGAATGTTGCCACGTCGGACTTGACGACGCTTCTCTGCAAATCTTGGTCCTTCTCCACTCGCAGCGCGTACTTGGCGCCCTTGGGCTGGATTTGACCAGCGGATTGAATCTCGTTGTTCTGGAACCCGCACTCGGCACATGCGAATGACATGATGACAATCTCGCGGAAGAAGGGGATGCGGGTGAGGAGCATGCGCGTCACACCGTCCGCGTGGCAATTCATGCACAGCGACTCGATCTCCTCCACCACGCGCTGGTCGTCGTCGCCCGTCGCGCCGTTCATGCCATCGACCTGTGCGCCCATGTCCTTGAACAAGTCCTGCGCCAAAGACGCGCCTTGGAGCTTCTCGCCGTTCGCTTGCTGCGCCATCTTGCAGGAGTGTCCGAGAAGGAAGAATCGAGTCGCGAAGAAGTCGTCGTCGGCATGCGCTCAAGAATTTCTGCTGGGGCATGACGCAGAGCTCTTATCAAGTCCTTATCTTATCCGACGGGTCGTGCCGCAGACAGACCATACCCCATCGAGGATACGCGACGCGATTGAGCACTCTTCGGCATGCGGTCTTGGTAAAGCCATCCAAGCATCCAAGTATCTCCCACTCCGTACATATCACTGAGAGAAGTCCTGGCCTCCGTCGAAAGCGTCGCGCGCCAATACATGCACGCACAGCGACAGGCGGCATGACCTCCATGCGCTCCATCAGGCATCAATGCCTTTTATGCTGCCTTTGACTCGAGTGCAAGGCGGGCGAACAGCTTGTCGAGTGGCTCCTGGCTGGTCTCCGTGCGAGTATCGTGGTCGACATCCATGGCATCGAGCTTATGGCGAAGCTGGGTGAGGTTCGTTTTGCGGCCCTGGGCTTGCATGGACCGGACGTGCTCCTGGACGGTGTCTTTGATGCTTTCATATGGGGCAGTGCCCTCTCCAAAGGTGGCAGCAGCATTGCGTAGATTGACCAGGAGCTGCACGGCGTCAGTCACACTCCGTCGTCCGTGACTTCGCGACCTACCATGGCTAGCAGCTCGTCATCAGCAGATGCTTGTTCGGCCATCGTGGTGATGCTCATTTGAGGACTCACCTGTGTCTATGAGATAGTTAATCTTATCTATTCGCATGCGCTTTCCGGAGATGCGCTTGAGAAATGAAACATGCGTCACAGAGGAGAGACGGATACATCACTACTACCTTAGTAATGGCCTTGATGGTATCCTGGTCTGTGCGTCAACGCCGCTAGTGCCGCCATGCTTTCCTCAGCTTTGCGACTCACAGCTTGCATAAGGAACCGACGATTTTTCCCGATTTGGAGGCTCCTGACGAACGATCATGGCGGACGCGGATGAGGATGTAGCTGCGCACGGTGGGCCGTCAGCAGATGGTATAGACCTCTCTGACGAAACACAAGATTTCCGCTTTCTTCAAAGTCTTGCGTGAGCAGCGCCCTCAGGGCTTCGACTCGACAGAACACTAACACTGTTGTAGAAGCGAAGATGCCAAGATACCGAAACGCGGCGAGAAGGACTTCGAGCCTCACTCCACGGCCCTGCAGTCAAATGCTTTGGCTGCTTCCCGCCAAGCGATGCATAATGCTTTGGCCTTCCAACGAGTCCATCCTCCTAATCGCACCACACTGGCTACCTACCACCCAGAATCTAACATGGCCTACACATATAAGCCGCATGGTCCAATGTTCACCAAGATGGGTCAGATCTTCTCTGCCAAGGACGATCCTATTGGCAATGATGAGCGGCGAGGTCAGCGAATGTGGCTGTTGCCTGAAGAAGTGATCTTCTTGACTGAGAGAGGCACAATTGATGTAAGATGGCCTCCACGCGATGGCCAGAATGAAAGCGAAGGTCTTCCAATGAGTCTGCAAGGTGCTTACGCCGTATGCATGGGCGACGAGGAAGCTCATGGAGGCAAATTGACATTTGTAAGGTATTCTGTCTTCTCCGGGCTGAAGAGGGCAGGGTACGTGGTTCAAAGAGCGCCAAGCTGGAATAGCTCTGGACCAACGCCGGCGCCTGAGTGCTCTCCTCTTTCGACGCAGGATTTGCGAACGTGGCGAACAGGTCTGGGCCTCGCCAAGCTCTGGAAGAAATTGTTCGACCAACAGGACCACCGCTCGAACGACCACCAGTCGCAAGGACCGGTAGTCAGACCTGGCGTTTACAGGTGCTACGCAGACATCTATCGCCAACTCGCTATGATCGACTTTCACGACCCTAGCCTGACCTTCCGATATCCTTCATGTGATATCGACAATGCTCTTCATGTTACATATCACGTTTGGAAGCCCAATTCTCCTTTCACGAAGAAAAACCCGGGACCACCGGACTTCCGCATCGCAGTCATTGACGGCCGCTCTTCTTCCCTACCAACACTTGAGCAATTGAGCGCTTTGATGGACACAGTGCCGTATGCGCCGCCGAAAGAAGGATTCAACCTATATCAGAAGCTCAAATTCGGGTACAAAAATGTCATTCTTGCTGTGGTCGATCAAGGTGTCACGAGTTACCTGCGAATCGCAGACGCTGCCTTTGGCAAGGAGAAATTGTATGACCGCTCCGGGCCAATGAGAGGCGGCAAAGGCGGAGGAAGAGGCGGCCGAGGCGGCAGCAGGGGTGGTAGAGGAGCCCGAGGCCGATGATAGTGATGGCAACTATGGGCTCCTTCCAGAAAGCGAGACACCGATGCAGTATACCAGGCTGCGACGAGCAGATTATGGGCACTTGAGGGCGTGGAGTATTCGCTTGCAATACCCGCGGAGAGTGTTTCGTACGATGTCGATCTGCGTTCCTAATGGGTCGGCATTGCAGTTTTGGAGCAACGAATTGGAGCTTGCACCGGCGATCCATGCACAAGATGCATACCTACAGAATGGCGCGTTAATCCTCATCGGTTTTTTTCTGACTACCGTACGCCTTGCTGAGAATCGAGTTATGGCAGGCCACGTCCACTGAAGCTGCATAAACTTTCTCTAATGCTGCGAGCGCGGGTTGAGCGCGGCTTGCTGTTATTACAGCAGGTGCATCCCACTAGACCATGGCAGTATTAGTTTCGCGCCGGCACAACAGACACGCAAGACTACCTACCTATCTCAGCCAACATGCACGCGATGGCTCCCAGCGCGGCGGTTCTGACCGCATCAACCACGAAGTTCTGGCCAACGGGCCTATCTCGCTCCTGCCCGGTACAGGACTCAAGTCCAACCCAGTGGCTGCATCAATCACATGTGCAACCTGCTACCTCTAATCTCCAGAAGATGCACAGTATGCGTCGACATTCTAGTTTAATTGGACAATGATGGCGGCAGATAGCGTCTTCGCAAATTTATCTGAGTCCTGCTCCACGGCGTAGTGTTGGGCTTCTATGCAGTTGATGGTGTGGGTTCACGTTGGAGCAAGCAGATATGTCCTTTAGCATCGAGCGTGAACGCCCCCAACCTTTATTCTGCGCTCGCGAAGTCTGGTCTGCTGGACATGATGGACGACCTTCAATCCAGGTCTGGCCCTTAAGGATCAGGGCAAGGGGCTTCAGCCTGAAGATGTGGCTATCGTTTGGATGGCATGTCGTACGGCCGGCAAGGTTGACAGTCCAGAAAAGCTCTGGCAATTCTTGCTTGATGGTAAGGGTGCACCTGGGAAGGTACCCAGTGGCCGGTGGGAACCATGGCGACGAAGAGATGCACGCAACGCAAAAGAGCTTGTCAAGACCCTAGATAAAGGATATTTCATTGAAGAACTGGAGAACTTCGATGCCCCCTTCTTCGGCATCTCGCCCAAAGAGGCGGAGCAGATGGATCCGCATCAGCGACTTGCTCTCGAGCTCAGCTGGGCAAGCGCTCCATGAAACTCGTCACACTATATGAATGTCGCTGATATCATAACAGGAAGCCCTTGAAGATGCAGGTATCGATCCCAGGAGTCTTGCAGGCTCAGATACTGCTGTCTTTATGGGTATCGACTCCGATGACTATTCACGCTTGTTACTTGAAGATATTCCCAACATTGAAGCATGGATGGGGATTGGGACTGCAGCACATGGAGTTCCGAACCAAGTGTCATATCATCTCGACCTTATGGGCCCA
This sequence comes from Teratosphaeria nubilosa, assembly GCA_010093825.1. Lineage (NCBI taxonomy): Eukaryota > Fungi > Ascomycota > Dothideomycetes > Mycosphaerellales > Teratosphaeriaceae > Teratosphaeria > Teratosphaeria nubilosa. The sequence continues at coordinate 114,515 of ML995874.1, forward strand.
AGCGCAGCTGTAGATGCGGCCTGTGCATCGTCTCTGGTAGCCGTGCATCATGGCCGCCAGGCTATCTTGATGCGCGAATCTCGCATCGCCATCGTTGGCGGTGTGAATGTGCTGCTTGCCCCAGCGTTGACTCGAATGCTAGGCAAGGCAGGAGCGCTATCGCCAGATGCAATCTGTAGATCCTTCGATGACGCAGCCAATGGTTATGCCAGAGGAGAGGGCGGTGCCGTCCTTGTCCTCAAGAACCTTTCTAGGGCTGTTCGAGATGGCGATAACATTCTGGCTACCCTCAAGGGAAGCGCCGTTGCGCAGGACGGCAAGACCAATGGCATTATGGCGCCCAATGCGAAAGCGCAGGAAATCGTCGGAAGGCAGGCTCTTGCAAGAGCTGGAATTGACCCCTTGACCGTCGGCTATGTTGAAGCTCATGCGACCGCCACGTCTCTTGGCGATCCAACCGAGATCTCTGCGATCTCTGCAATTTACGGACCGGAACGCAGCAGGACTGGTCGTCCAGTCTGGCTGGGGTCGATCAAACCCAATGTGGGTCACCTTGAGGCAGCTGCAGGCACTATCGGCTTGATCAAAGCCGTATTGGCTGTTGCCAAAGGCGAGCTCGCGCCGCAAGCACATCTCAACAAACTCACCTCGAAGGTCGACTGGCATGACTGTGGACTGAAGTTTGTACGGGAAAGGACACAATGGGCAGACCCAGATGGACCACGACGTGCAGCTGTTTGCTCTTACGGTTATGGTGGCACGGTCTCTCATGCTATCATCGAACAGTACCCGTGCGCGAACGCCTATTGTAACGGCAGCAGTTCACAGCATTCCAGGCACGATTCCGCGCTTGTCAATGGCGAGGGACAACACGAGGCACATTTGCCAGTCATCTTGGCGGTATCGGCAATACAGGAGAAGAGACTTGGTCCGCAAGCAAAAGCGCTAGCTGAATGGCTTGCATCCGAAAGTGGCCGCAGCACGAAACTAAGTATAGTGGGCAGTACTCTTGCAAAGCGCCGTGCGCACCATGACTACAGACTGGCAGTGCTCGCGGAAACTCATGATGAAGCAATCGCGGCCTTGCTTCACTCTGCGAACGCCTCGCGAAGTACGGCTCCGACCTTTGCCCAATGCCGCACACTCCAGCATGCCTCTTCGGTCTGGGTATTTTCAGGCCATGGAGCTCAATAGAAGAACATGGGACAAGATCTGCTCCGTGATCGTGTCTTCGTGCGTGCCATATCAGATTTGGACACTATCATTCATCATGAGGCTGGTTTTTCTGCAATCGATGTCCTCGGTAGTGGAGAATTTGAGGCTTCGGAGCGTGTGCAAATAATGACATACGTGATGCAAATCGGATTGAGCGAGGTGCTGAAATCCCGTGGCGTCAAGCCTACAGCAGTAATCGGCCACTCCGTAGGTGAGATAGCAGCCAGTGTCGTGGCAGGGTGTTTGACCGCAGCTGAGGGCGCATTGGTCGTCACTAGACGTGCGAAGCTGTATCTGCAGATCCGGAACGAGCATCTTGGTGGTATGGCTCTCGTCGGCATGCCATTTGCAGAAGTCGCTCAGAAGCTTGGGAAGAGGACGGACTTGGTCGCCGCCATCGACTCTTCACCTACGAATTGTGTCGTAAGCGGCACGGATGATGCGGTGAATAGGTTCATCGATGAGATGAAGCAGTCGGGGGTCCGGACATTTCGTGTCAACACCGACGTCGCTTTTCACAGTCCCATGCTGGTCCAGCTCAGAGAGCCTCTGAAAGACGCACTGACAGGCTCATTACATCCGCGGACGCCTCATATTCCTGTGTGCTCTACCCCCAACAAAGACTGTCGACATGATGGATTACGAGATGTCGACTACTGGATCGATAATATGATCAACCCAGTACAGCTTACCGCCGCTGTTAGTGCTGCTCTTGATGACGGATATCGAATTTTCGTTGAGGTCTCCTCGCACCCATTGTCCTGCAGTCGATCAACGAGACTATTGCGGCAGGCGGCTTAGGTGATGATGAGTTCGCCACCATTCCTACAATGAAACGAGATGTCCCAGCAATGAACGCTTTGCAGTCGACCGTGACACAGCTATACATCAACGGTGCGCCCGTAGACTTCGATTCACAATTCGATCACAAGTCCGAATGGTCCCGAGAAGTCCCAAGGACGCAGTGGATGCATCGTCCATATTATAGACAGGTCGAGACTGGACCTCTGGGAGCAGGCGACCCCCACGACGTAGACAAGCATACTCTACTGGGCCAGCGCACTCCTGTTCTAGGCACAGATACGGTAGTATACTTAACCAGACTCGACGACAAAAGTAAGCCGTATCCTGGTATGCATCCCCTCGACGGGACCGAGATTATTCCCGCGGCGGTCTACATCAATACGTTCCAGAAGGCTACTGGCGCCAACGTCCTGACGGATATTCAGCTGAAGGTTCCAGTCTCCATGGGCCCAGAAACTCGAGATACAGATCGTTGTTGAGAAGGGCAGTATATCTGTAGCATCGACTCTCCCATCCTCTCATGATTCGGGTAATCCTGCGGCTTGTGAGAAAAGCTGGATTGCGCATAGTGTCTGTCAATGGGAGCGTGCTCCGCATGTGGGCGTGCCAACTCAGCACTTCGACATACCAATGATCAAGAAGCGAATCGGAACTCTGCTGCCAGACGGCTTCGCAGTTGAGTTCTTGTCGAAGGTCGGCGTCGCAAGTATGGCATTTCCTTGGACGGTCACTGAGCATTATGGTAACGAGCGGGAAATGCTGGCCAAAGTCGAGGTGGACCCGAGCGTGGACAAAGTCACCTGGGATGACAGATCCTGGGCGCCCATGCTGGACGCCGCGACCTCAGTGGGCTCAGCCATCTTCTTCAACAAGCCGAGCGTGCGAATTGTCTCTCGAATTGATGAAGTGACTCTCTACACTAGCGATTCCTTGCCGAAGATTGGCTATCTCTTCATCGAAGCGGCGCCTGATTCCATCTCTTTGGCATCGCATGTGAGCGTCCTGGATGAGAAAGGCACGCTCTTCGCCAAGTCCAAGTCTATGCGGTTCTCTGAAGTCGAAGGAGCTTCTGGTATTAGTGGAAGTACAGAGAGCCTCGTTCATCGGATCAACTGGGTGCTGCCCAAGTTTTCAGAAAAGCCGCGCCGACTCAGCAGCGTCGTGGTGTCAGATGACGAGGATAAACTTGCTGCATATCATAAACAGCTCGAATCGCAAGCAAGTCACATTCATAGCTTCCGCGATGCCTCAGAACTGGAGCAGCTGAGTACCAAGGATCTTCGAATTGAGTTGAGGCAGAAAGGTGCCACCATAATGTACGTCCCAAGGACTGTGGAGCGAGTAGGAGATGTTGCAGACGCCACCGAGGACTTCATCTGGCAGACCAGCACTCTTGCGAGGTTCATCGAGACGAATTCATTATCGAGCACTTGTAAGCTTTTCGTCATCACAGATCGCGAGGGCGGCAGCGGCTCTGTTACTGCCCTTGCCCACGGGGCTCTGTACGGCCTTGCGCGCATCATCGCGTCCGAGCACCCGGACCTATGGGGCGGCTTGTTGGACGTAGATGAGCCTCAGAAGTGCCCACTGACGGCTATGAAATACGTACAAGGACAAGATGTCGTGCGAGTCGTCGACGGCTTACCTAGACGAGGGGTGATGCGATCCTTGACGGCAGAGGAGCGTCATGCCCCGGGCACCGCGAAAACGCTAATGCCAAAGCCTCAAGGTACATACGTGGTTACTGGAGGTCTTGGAGGCTTTGGGCTAGAGACATGCAGGTTCTTGGTGGAGAAGGGCGCTCGTCGCATCGTGACTGTTTCTCGCAAGGGTCTTGCGCCTAGGCGCCAATGGCCAGATTTAGTGAAGGAGGACGACAGGATGGCCACAGTCATCGCACATGTTGAAAAGCTCGAAAGCGTCGGGGCATCAATTCACACGATAGCCCTCGACATCTCGGCTCCTGATGCGGCCAAGCAGATCCGCGCGGCTATTGAAGAACTAGGATTGCCACCGGTCTTGGGTGTCGTCCATGCTGCTGGCATCCTGGAGGGCAGCCTATTGATGGACACAACAAGAGAATTCTATGCGCATATCCTCGCGCCAAAGGTCAGAGGAGCGCTTGCCATACACGAAACATTTCCTCCAAACTCGCTCGACTTTTTCGTCTTCTACTCTAGCATGGGTCAGCTGGTCGGGACAGTAGGCCAAGCGGCATACGGCTCTACAAACGCTTTCCTGGACGGCTTAGCAGCTCATCGCCGGTCTCAAGGTGACAACGCCGTCTCTTTTCAATTTAGCGCTTTGCGTGGACTAGGCAGGGCGACGGGCATAGACTTCCTCGCGGAGGAACTGCTGAGCAAAGGCATCACTGATATCTCCCGAGACGAAGCTTTCCGGGCGTGGGAGCATGTCAACAAGTACGACATCGATAGTGCGGTGGTGGTGCGTTGTCTCCCGATTGATGAAGGCTCTGTGGCTCCTATTCCGTTGATCGAAGACGTCGTGGTGAGGCGGCCGAGGGCTGACCCTACAGCCAAACCTGGCGTGGTTGATAAAGCAGACACGCCGGGCTCACGACCTACAGACCCTGCGGAGCTGGAGAAATGGCTGAGTGTCAGGATTCGAGAATGCATTGCTGCGATACTCATGATGAGTGACGTTGCCGATGTGGATCCTAGGATGTCCTTTGCGGATATGGGCATCGACTCCGTCATGACTGTCGCCCTTCGGGAGAAACTTCAATCGAGCCTGAAGGTCAAGGTGCCGCTTACATTGACGTGGAACAAGCCGACCATCAACCACTTGATCCCTTGGTTTGTGGCGAAGTTTGAGGAGGGCTCCGAGAAATAGATGACTAGAATTTCCTACACAACCGAAATACCTTTTCTCTAGTCTTGTCGAAATCGCTCTCGTTTCAACGTCAACTTTCGGTCGTATTGAGATCATTCTCATGTCAACGTGAGAGGATCCGCATCGCTCCGCTACTGTCGCCTGTCTCAGCCACTCCAGCTCGCCAGGTCTTCCACGACTGCATGCCCTCCAGGACGCCACTGCTGATTGACTCGACAATTGCCAGCCTGGAAAAGATGACAGGCACATGGACCAAACGCGAGACCAGACCAAAGGATGCGCAGCAATCATATGACCTGTCTGTGCATACGGAGACCCGGAGTATGTTATGCCGAAACAGGGCTGAGTAGACTTCGACTAGCCAGGGATCACCGGAAGTAGAAGCTGCGGCGCCAGCGAAAATTAGATATGATGAAATGTTCGTTCCAGGTTGTGAATCTTTTGCGGGGCCGTTTCAACGCAGGTACGGAGCATAATCGGGATCGAGCCGTAGACATCAGAGACCGAGAGTCGAGCACAGTTTCAGCGCAGGTACGGAGAATCGAGCCGTGGACATCAGAGTCGAGCACGCTCGGACAGTCCTGACGAGAAGATGGGGCGGGCTCGCGATCAAATTCTCCCGAGCATAAGCCGCCACCTGACGGCAAGTACATACTGAATGGATAAATACACTTGTTAACGTATTCAAAGTGCCTGTTCAAAAAATGTTTCGCTCATCGCAGATCCATATCCTCGATCAATCTCTGAGGAATGGCTGCAGCCAAGCCAAGGGACTTGCTGTCTACATAAGAAATTCTCAAGCGAGGTACAACCAGCCTCGTCAGAACAAGTGTCTCGCTCAGACGCCGCGCAGATCTTGCTGCACGTCGTTTGATTCGAGCGTTTGGTACGGCCTTGCGTTTGGAAAAGCTGCCAGAGCTTGTCCGCCTTGAGATGTCGGAGGAAGAAGAGTTGCGCGTCCATGTCTGTATTCATATCAGCTACTGCATGCCATAACTTGAGGTTTTAACACCCACCGACAGCGAGGACATCATTGGCTCGAAGAACCCGCTCGCGCCAACACACTTCCTGACACCGTAATGACCAGATCGATCATGCTTGCTAGGTGGTAGGCCTTGGCAGACGGATCGACAAATAGAAGCGTACTGGAGTCGACTTTGCATCGCCGAGAAGAGTTGCAAGGTGGACTGCCGATCAAAGGCGCTTCACCCATCGTACGTTTGACCTGATTCAATCCGCAGTTGCCAATCGAATCCGTCCCTAGGTAAGGCCGTTCCTGATCGTTGTCAGGATTAGGGGGCTTGACGCTCCCTGGCGTGCTGAGGTTGCCTTCGAAGACATCCTCATCAGGAATTGGGACTACGCCTGCGCTGTGCTTCGATGACCATTGGTTTCTCGTACACTGGGCGGAGTTCTCTTGGAGTCCAGGCGCAGAGCTCGAGATGATTCTTGTGAGGCTTCTTGTACGAGGTGGGACAGACCAGCTGTTCCCGATCACGCCTGTCTCGACTGCCACGACACTCCTCATATTCATGCCCACCATATCGGTAGTAGTCGATACTCTCCTGGGATTCAGCAGGGTAGAGTTCCTTGATGCTGCTGCTGCGCTTGCGGCTACGATACTCCTCATACCCAGGCCCACCATATCGGCAGTGATCGATGCTCTCCTGAGATTCAGCAGGGTAGAGTTCCTTGGTGCTGCTGCTGCGCCTGCGCCTGCGATGCTCCTCATACTCATGCACGCCATATCGGCAGTGGTCGAAGCTCTCCTCTGATCCAGCAGGGTAGAGTTCCTTGGTAGTGCTGCTGCTGCGCTTGCGGCTGCTCTTGGAAGAGCCCGAGATAGCGTAAAGAGAGGCGTTCTGTGGATATATAGCTGAAAGTGCGGAAAACATAGTTGTTGTTGGACCGAAAGGTGTGTCTTCTAGCCCTCCCGAGGGCGATACGATTTGTTAATAAACACAAAGGTGAGGAGTCACATCAAAACAAAAATCGGCGTCGATGCTGCCATGGGGACAGCATCGAATTTATTCCGTCTGTTGTCAGTAAAGTCATCATGGCGACTGCAAATCAACAACCTGGGCGACCACGGGACCGTCAAGGAACTTATTCGCAGCAAATTAGCGAGTGTCACTTGGTCATCCTCCTGGAGGCTGCTGCGGCTTCCGGAACTTTGAACCGACCAATCACTCCGGGGCCGTCCAGGCTTCAGCAAGTAGCCATAGAAGCTGCTGAGATGCTCCATCGGCAAATATCTGAAACGTTATAGATGCCTGCATTAAAATGCTAGCGATCGACGTGAAGGATGGACTGTTAGTAGGCGTAGTATATGTCCAGTCTCTCACGATCGAGACTACGTGACAGGCCCCCATATAGCAGTAGAGCAAGGCTAAATCGCAGACGTGGTCTGTGAGGCCGAGCGTCTGAGCGTCTGACGTGAACATCGTGGTTGACGTGCCGGCATATCCTTCGTTCGTGTTCCCAGTAGGTCACGACCGATACAGAGGTACTTGGTCGTAATTTCGTAGAGCATCATCGGGAGCGAAACTTGGCCTTTGATATTGGCCCTGATTGTTTGATAGCGGCAATCGCTTGTGTAATGTCCGATGCTCTCTTATGATGATATTCCATAATGCGCATCGTATAACTCGATGATGAATGAAGTCACGCGTGGCAAATCGAGAGCGCAGGTGGCCGCTCCTTGTGGTGGTGTGCTCGTTAGTCCTATCGAACTAATTTCCCCGACATAACTTTATCTAGACATTTACCACCACCAACCAGTTTCACATGATGAGATCTCAGTCGCACATCCTTTGGCGAAACGATGACAAGAGCATTACGTTGTTGGATGTTCCAGGCTCCATAGCTGCTGCTCAGGGCACAGAAGAGCATCCGTATCTTGGACATCTTGTGTCTTCAGTACCGCTGCAGTCACCATTTGCCTCAAACGAGCCCAGGACCCCTGCAGCAAGGGCGAAGCTGGCGCTGAGTCCCGCAGCCCAACTCATTGGCGAGGAGTACTGTCGACTCCTCGACGATGCCCTCAAGCAAGTTCGTGGTCAATGTCTCGGCCCATGGTGCCTTCCCAGGCCCTATACAACTGCCGCTCCGCCAGGGAAGAAGAGGAAGTCGGAGTCTCTTGACGACGGCATGGATCTGCTTTCAGCGACAAACCCCCCTTCCATGAGCGAGGTTGTCGATGCTCCTCCGGGCAGCATTCGTGTGCGCGTTGAGAGCCTTGACGATAGCGTAATCGAAGGTGAGATGTGCAATGGTCGCTTTCACTTCGTCACAGACGACGACGCAGCTTCACAAGTCACTACAGATGAGCGACCTGGATACCGAATGCCAGCTCGTTCATGCGTGGTGTTGGATGACTGCGCAAATGCAGATATATTCCACAGAGCTGTCACAACACAGGCAGAACGAGACGGTTCAGGTCCTGAGTTCGACTTCTGCGTAATAGATCCTCCGTGGCCAAGTAGGTCAGTCAAACGCACTCACAGGACTGCTGGCTCCACATATGCGACCAGTGCCACAGTGGAAGAACTGAAAGCGCTGCTCCTTGGCACGCGCTTAGACACGCTGATGGCAGATGGCTGTCTTGTGGGAATGTGGATTACGAACAAGCCTGCCGTGCGTGATGTAGTGTTGGGCAGTAGTGGAATTTTCAGCCAGTGGGGTCTGAGTCTCACTGAAGAATGGATCTGGCTCAAGACCACAATGCATGGCGAGCCTGTGACACAGCTTGATGGGTTGTGGCGGAGACCTTACGAAGTGCTCTTGCTCGGTCGGAAGCAAAGCGAGCCATCTGCTTCGACTGGCGATAGCAGTGATGTAGTCCGGCGAGTAATATTGGCCGTGCCAGATCTGCACTCGCGCAAGCCGTGTCTGAAATCACTCATCGAGGAGAAAATGGCGGACGCTTCGAGCTACAAGGCTCTGGAGGTCTTCGCTCGCCATTTGGTTGCCGGATGGTGGAGTTGGGGCAACGAATGCATCAAGTTCAATTGGGAGGGCTATTGGAGGGCATGAGCGGCAATTCCGTGTTGAAGCAGTGGAAAGACACGCAGACTTGAAGGTAAGGTTGCAACGGTCAGCTTGCAGCCTACGATAGCCGAAGACTCGCTTTCGCGACAGATCGCGAATCTCAATTGCACAGGGTACCTTGAGGTCCTAGAGGTAGTGGAAGCGTCCGTGACTACTTGACGGGGCGGTTGGCTGCGTGACGCCAGCATTGACTGCTTGGCGACATGGGCGACTGCTTGACGACGTGTCCAACTGCTTGACGACGTGTTCGACTGCTTCATACAGTTCTCCAACTTTTAGCAGCGGTCGAGTGGCTGATAGCCTGATCATCTTGACCCAGCAGTCAACGATCTGGTAGGGTTCGGCTTCGCAGAGCTCAGACGTATAATGCCAACAACTTGGGCGCGAGCATATGCAGACAGGACCGACTGTCGACTTTGGCACGGTCTATCACAATCTATGGCTAAAATTAATAATCCTCTCATGGAGACTACTGCCGTCCCAGTGCGCTTAGTAAATAGCTGGTCCACTTCTCTGCAAAGCAGCAATAGCCTGCTCGATCGTAATAACATTGGCAGGCAACTTCGGAATGATGCCCTCCAGAATCGCGTCATTGATGCCTGGCACATTCGATGGCGACTCGATGGTATTGTTAGCAATAACATACCTAGAACAGTCAGCTGAAACCCCGTTCCTCCCCCTCAATTCGAATCGAAACTTACACATTGTAGTTCAAATCAAACAACCTATAAGCCGTGCTCAAGATAACCCCGGACGTCCGAATCCCCGACAAAACAACCGTGTCGATCCCCTGCGTGCTCAAAATCTCTTCCAATCCATTCCCCGTGCCGGCATAATACCTCGTCTTCTGTAACACCACATCGCCCGCACCCTCATCCACCTCAAATGCCGAATAAATCTGCGTTTCGGGATCACTCGCGTTGCCCAGCGAACCCCCCGCCTTCGCAAAAGGCGTGTTGGGCCCTATCTCAGGTTTCCTGGAATTGCTGAAGTAAATCCTGGTGAAGATGGAGAGGGGCGGTGGGTCCTGCGCATGCACGGTGTTGATCCAGTGCGCGGTGTTGGAGATGAACTGCTCGCCTTGGGTAGTGTTGGCGATGCTGCCGACGAGTGCCGCGATCAGGTCGAGGTTGAGGACCGCGTAGTGGCGACCGAATGAGAGGGAGCTGTTGCTGCTGGTGGAGGAGATGTAGTCGGGGTAGCTGTCGTAGCCTGGAGTTGTGGAGGCATTGAGGGCGAAGGCTGCGGAGGCTGCACTTAGCAGCGCGAGCGCTGAAGGTGCGAGATGCATTTTTGCTTGTGTCTGTTGATTTTGGTGTTCTGCTGGTAAGGCCAAGTAAGATAGAGCAAGAAATATGATTTAGAAGTAGTCGTCGGGACGTATACTGAAAGTCAGGAAAACCACGTGTCGAGCCTCACCATGTCCCGTCAATTTTACGCAGAAGATCTACAAATGATTCGACAATAGCCAACCTCCGAGGATCAGGAACAACTATGATGTATACACTACCATTTGCAGTTAAACCGATGTGCAAGCAACAGCGATCGGGTGTCGTTTCTGGCTCTCAAGCCGAAGCCAGCGTCGTCATGATCCTGCCAAGGACAGCCACAATTCTCAACAGGCCATGATGCGTGCTAGCTTGCGCTGCGGACCAGCCATTTTGGTAGGAATTAGCCGTCCATTTGCTCCAAGGAACAGGAAATTTGATGAGCTGTCAAAGACTCAGAAATGCTGGAGAGGATTCTTGCTCCACACAGGGAAGGGAGCTGGAGGAAAGTCCGGTCGAAAGTCTGATGGGCGGCTATGCGAGGACGAACCCAAATATCTATACATGTCCAAAGGAACCCACCATGAACGCCTCGTTATGCCAATGTCCATAATAATCATATGCTCATGTCCGCGTCCGCTTGCCACTACATCACAAATACAAGTTACAGATACGGACTCCCTCACGAAGACTGCGACTTCCGCACAATACCCAACTCCACAAGTCTGTCCCAGACATGGTCCTTGACGTTCGCCTTGCTCTTACCGAAAGCAAGACCGTCCAGATGCTCCAAATTCGCACAGCTATGCGCCAGTAACATCTCGTACACCCTTCTTCTCAACTTCGTCTCCTCGTCAAGTTTCGCAGCATGCTGCAGGTCTTCCGAAGCGTCACCACAAGGCAACGCATGCCTGGCCTGCTCAAGCAGCTGCGTATGCTCGTCCTCATCGCCTGAATCTTTTGAAGTTGTCTGACGGGCAACACTTGTCTGTGCCGTCACAGATGGCGCGTAGAAGCATTGCGTGACATGATTGTCTCGCAAGTCCAAGGACTTCAGAGTAGTCAGCTTGCCCAGTGTGGCGACGGTCTTGCGCAAACGGTCGATGCGGTTTCCGGCAATGCTCAAGTGCACCAGCTTCTGAATGTTCAGCAGCGGTCGGATGTCTTTTACAGAATTGAAATTGAGGTTGAGCGTCCGTAGGTTGGGCATGTTCAAGCCAAAGTCTTGAGAAAGCGATTGCACGCCAGTCGATGCTAGTTCCAGATGCTGTACACTAAGGAAAGTGCGCTGAAGGTCAATTGCAGGTATCGCATTACCAGAAAGCCGCAAAGTGCTGGCATCAAGAGGGCGGTCTAACAGAGCAATGCGCTCGTCCTTGGCGAGTTTTTGTCGACGCATAGACAAGCAGGACAAGCCAGTCAGCTTCTCGATGCCAGTCACGTCTGTAAGACTATTGTCGTCTACATCCAGAGTACGAAGGCGCTGCAGCGCACCAACATAGAGATGCGAAAGCCCGCAGTTCCGAAGCGACAGCACCTCCAATTTCGACAGACCTTGGTGCAATGCTATGCCACCCTTTAACAGGTTTTCGTTCATTCTCAACGTCTCTAAAGCCGGCAGCTGGTCCAGATGTTTGACAGCCGCGATCTTGTTCTCGCAAGCGTCGAGTTCGATCAGGCGATGCATTTGGCTTCCATCAAAGTCCAGCCTCTGCAGCTTGTTGCGCCGGATTCTAAGCTTCAGCAACCCATCAAGCTCCAGCACGCCCTCCAGGTTGATGATCTGATTGTCATCGGCGACAATTTCACGCAGATGGATCAGATGGCTCAAGCCACGCAGGTTATCAAGCTTGTTGCGCGATATGTCGAGATATTGCAGATTCATCATGTGAGCCCAGTGCGTGACGCTGCTCAGCCGATTGGATCGTGCCATCAATCGACGCAAAGTGAAAGGTGCGCCGTGCAGTTGCGTCAGAGCGTTGTTCGAGACATCCATACTTTGGACACGGCTGCAAAAGTCGTCAAGACCATAGATTGACTCGAGTGCTTGATTATTGAGGTTCAATTCCTTGAGATCCTCCCAGTACGGCTCGTCCTCCTGAACATTGGTTAGCGTCCTGACCAAGTCCTTGACAGCCAGCGCGTAGCGGTCGTCGACTTCAGCCGCGGCATGATGCGCAAGTCTCGCGGCCAGTGCACGTTCAGAAGGCCTTTCGTCGTCAGCTTCATGCACCGTGAAGTCAGGCAAATCGCTGAGAAGGAATGTGCCGTTGGGGTCAGGCTTAGAGGGCGAAGACAGCAGCTCGGCCACGCGAGTCTCGCCGAGTTTGGTGACAGGTCTTGACACACTGAGTGAGACGCTCATCATCCGCTCTCCCGGCAGCGCGGCTACCAACGAAAGCTCGCTGTGCTCATGTTTCTCGTTCGTTAGCTTGTTCATCAAAGTCTGCTTCCGCAGGGACATCTGCGGCGCGCGACCACGCAGTGTCGATGATGGCGGCATAGCCCGAGGCTGGACCGTGTTGTCGCGCACACGCGGTGAACAAATCTCCTCAATGCTGGGCTCTTCGTCGCTCAGCACAGTATCGTCTCGAAGTCCACTGTGTGATTCGTGTCGGTGGTTGGCCTTGATCGACTGAATGGGATCGTCTGCTTCTGATGCATGTTTTGGCGACGAAGAAGTTGTGACCTCTGTAGCCTCCTCAATAGGTTGCTCAATCAGAGCATCCCTGTCGCCACGCAGAGCGAGTGTCGCTTGGGCGGCAGCGTAGGCCAATGGCTGCTGCTTCGCTCTGCCCACTGCAGACAATTTTGCCAGTTCCTCGTCGCTCCACGACGTCGCCCTGGTCTCGACCTTCTCATTCTGCTGGCTTGAGCCGAAGGCGGTGTATCGAGAAGGAACCGATGGGACAGAGCTGGAGTGCAGGTGGTGAATGCGGCTTTGCATATGGCTGCTGTCTCTCGTGGCGGGTCGTGGAATGACAGTTTCATTAGATGCCGCCCTGCTCTGAGCTGCGGTTGACTGCTGTACGTCTGCTGTGATCTCCTCACGCGACGACTGCCCAGTCTGCTTGACTGTCCTTCCGCTAGAACTGATTCGCCGCAACTCGACCTGCTCATCGACCGCCAGATCAGAGATCTCTCGAAAAGGATCGTCATCGCTGGTGATATTGCTCGGCGGCTCCAGAAGGCCGGATTTCTCCTTCTTGGCCGAGCCCTTCACTCGCACCCATCGTTGCTGGACCTTGTCAAAGACCATGCCACCAATTTCTTCTGCGATTAGATGACCTACATCATCGGGCGCGAGTGTGCCTACGTTCTGTGACCGGCGTGTCGAGCACGTCTCCATTGAGCGACTGGTAGAAGTCCCATGGGTGTGGAAAGTGCTAGCCTGCGAATCCTGTGTGACTGGTCGGGACTCGTCTGATAGCTCGTCTTTTCCGTGGTCTGAAGGTGGGCCAGTGATGCGGATGTTCGAGTGCTCATCAACCACGACTACATTGTCGTTCATACTTTCGTCGTCGTCCATACCGAGCGAGGCGATGGACTCCGCGATAAATTCGGTATCATCCACCTCCTGGAACTTTCGGAGATGACTCACCACTCGGGCGTCTGTCTGAGATTGTGCAGCTGATCTCCAACCGCTGTGTCCACCCTCGCGGGATGGAGGTCGAGAAATGCGCAGAGGATCATCGGTATCCAGAAGTGATCCGTCAGTATGTGTGCTGTTACCCTCAGCTTCCGATTCTTCCACACTGCTAAGGTTGCTTCGCGGCCGAGCCTTGGCACGAATGAGCTGCATGACCATCATCGCCTCGTTGAGGAAGTCCTGCGTGGTGACAGACGGCTTACGTTTGCCATGTTCACCAGAAGGCTTTTGAACGTTCAAAGTGAAACTCGCAACCTCTGCAGCCATGGCCTCGGCCTGCATTTGCATTGTTGATACCTCATCAGAGCCGGCAATGGAATTCTCGATGTGCTCCATGACTGCTTCGAGTTTCTCAGGTTCTTGTGCGGCAAATTCTTCAGCAGCTTCTCGAAGTCCATTTTCGATCTCTTGCTGGCGCTGTTGTCCAGGCGTCGGGTTGCGCGGACGCAAACGCTTGCGAGTCGCTAGAACTTCCGAACTTGCGATGTTGTGTTTCTCGCCATGGCGGGAATCCCTTCGCTTGCGATCATTAATGACTTGTTGCAACTGCTCGTGGTACGACACATTGGCCTCCGCCACCGCATCCTCCAGCTCTGAGGCATGTAGTGTGCGCCTCCGCTTTGGTGTTGGGTTCTTGAATGGAGACGTTGGTGGTCGCTTGCCGCCATCGTAGGTTTTCACTTGTTCGAGCTGCACGTGAGCCGCGTCAAGGTCCGTGGCGTCCTCTACCGTAGGCTGTAAATGGGCGTTAACCTTGGACAGCGTATTCAAAGTCGAATTCTTGGACGATCTGGCAGCACTTTGCTTCGATAATTTGCGTTTCAACTGGTATGATTCTCGCACTTCCGGCGATGAATCCAGACGGAAGTGCAAGGGAGCCTTGCTCCCTGGAACTGGTACGTCCGAGCCTGGGGTTCGATCACTGGCGAAGTCCTCGTCATCTGAAGCACCAGTGATGGTTATCTCGGCGCGGAAGGAATAGCTGTTGAGCTCGCCGCTGCCGAATGAGTTCTTACTCGAGACGCGCGAATAGTCGACTTGGCTCTCGTCCGCTGAGATCTTGGCTTGTCGCCGTGAAGCCGGCTTGCTCCCTTCTCCATCGAAGCTCTCCGGGTCAAGTTGGCTCATGCGTCGAAGCAATCTATTGCTGGTGAATGTGTCGTGAGCAGCGAAGAGCTTCAGAGGGCTACCAGACAATCGTGTTTTTGGTGGGTTTGGTGTCACAGGCCTCAGCGGTGTTGTTGGCTGACCGTGTTGCGGTGGCGTCGGTGCAGATGACAAGGACTGTTCGACATCATCCTCATCCTGCGCCGCCGCCTCTTCTTCCGATTTGCTCGGCGATGGGCTTAAGGGTCGCTGCCTGAAGGAGCCTTGTGTCGAATAGCCACCTCGTCGTATTTCAATGTGCCGGCCGATAGTGCTGACTGGCGGAGTGCCAGTCTGCAAATTCTCCGACAACGAGAAGTCTTGATGCACTGGCGCGGGATCGCTTTCTGGCCCGTCTGTGAAGGTAGATGGCTCCATTGCGAGGAGCTCCTCATCTTGCGAGCCTCCTCCCTCCTGGCTTGGATGCCGCAGATGGACTCTCGTAGTCTCGAACTGTCGGACGGCATGCGAGTCCAGTGGCGCGTAGTTCACACGGCCATCTTGTGACGTATGCTTGGATATGTAGACTGGGCTGAAGTCTTCCTGCAACTCTGTCTGACCGCTGACCGTGCGGTTACCGACAGGCTCATAGTAGTGTTCTGCAGGCCCTTCTGGATGGCCATCCTGAGCAGCAGTATGGCCCTTCTCCTCGTTCTCGGGTGTGTTCCTCAGATCGAACGGATTGCTCCTGAAGCTGCCATCTACATCCGCGCTGTAGTCAAAGTCCTGCTCCAATGTCTCCTCCTCTACATGTGGAAGCGACCCCTGTCGCGTGGCTCCTCTCTGCTGACTGTCCATCAAGCTGCTGGGCCAAGGCGGTGGACTAGACGGCATCGGCGCTTCGGACTTTGGCAGCCAACTCATGCGACTCTTGTGCTTGGGCGCTTCATTCTCCGGGCCCTTGGAGCGCGCAAAGATATTCTCGAGGCCGGACGGTGCGAAGAGCTCAGTCTGGTCGCCGTACCCAACTCGGCCATGCACCAATCTGCGTTTCCATTCCAACGTCTCGGCATTCTTGGCTGGCGATGCGCTCTTCGACCGCTGTTGCACTGTGCCGCAGTACTCGGAGCTGTGATCGCCGGACGAGCATGACAGCGACGCGGATCGCGGGAGTTTGGTGGAGCCAACATGTTGTAGTTGTCTCCGTCGTCGCAATGTGTTGGCGGTGGAGCTGCTCAGCGGCGCGAGGGGGCTGCGTCTGATGTGGGTGGTGCCGGAGGACGAATTGTTCTGGCTGCCGAATGATGAAGGGAGACCGCTGAGAGTACGGCGCGGCTCGCGAGCTTGACTGCGGTGCAGAGAGTGGGCGTCGTGCGTCGCCGAGGAAATATTGTGGGTCGAGCTGGCTGCTGTATTGGGGGGCACATCCCACGTTTCTGTCTCCTCGAGGCCTTGGAGCCACGGCGCGACCTTGCTGCCCATTGCGTATCGCGACGCAGGTATGTGTACTCGCTGCGGATGTCAGCGACGCATCATGCAAATCGAAGGTACAGTCTAGCGCTACACCGAAGCAATAACAAGCATTGAAGTTGGGTCTCGATTGGTATCTGGATGGATCGCGTCCCGCAAGCCAAGCCGACCAGAGATCGCCGTGTTGTTCCTGGAAACGCTGTGGCTTGTCGCGTAGCAACAGCCGGCCTTCCCCAGGCACACCTGCAGCCCTGATGCCTGCACATCTCTAACGTCTTTGCCGCTACTGACTCTTCTTAAGGTACATGTATAGAGAGCATCTTAGGCACCTGCAAGACTGGAATCACATAGCCGACGACGACGACCGCATGCAGTCACTTGGAAAGCCGACTCACTGGCCATGCGACATGCGCTCTTTCCTGCTAGACAACAAATGATGTGTTTGACTGCTCCACGCATCCCCGACTTCGTGACAGATTAGAGAGCCACCATGATCAAAACGCACAAGCCGCGAGGGCATTTCTGGGTGGGAGCGTCTGTCTTCCAGCGCAGCAAAGAGATCAGAAAAATCACCTTCGAAGACTGCACGCCACCGGAAGATGACGAAGTCCTGTACCCCGATTCGGATGGAGACCTGAGCGCAAATGAGAGATCGGCCAAGCGGCGGCGCATTGAGCAGCTTGCAGATGACTTTTTGAATGGAAAACCTCTGACAATCCAGTCAGCACGGCCGCATTGTCAATCTCTCAAAGTGGCCATCGAGTACAATGAGCGCAGCCGGACCGGGAAGCAGTATTCTCTCGAGGTGACACGCAAGAGAGAAGGGAATGACGCGGTCATCTGGGAGGATGTGGATGAGCTGGCCACGACAAGTGCTGGGCCTGATGAAGCCAAGCGGTCCAGATCAAAAGGCAAAGGCCGAGCGCCGGCAAAGCGATTCAGAGTTGCAACGAAGACGCAGGCGATAGAAAGGGAGCAAGCCAGTTCGGCGTGCCGCCAAGTGAGGCATCGCAACGTCAAGTTGACAACCGAGCCCAGCACAGCTGCCCGGCAGCAGGCGGCGGTATTGCGTGATCGCAGCATGAAGCGTGCAGCGACAGATGTTCCGGCTATGACAGAGGTTATCGACGAGTCACCGCCGGAGCAAGGTGTTCACAGTGGCCCTTCAACGATGGCACGGCCTCGATATTTCAGGAACAGGAAGCCTCCAAGCACGGAATGGCTGCTGCGCCAGAATACCGCTTTGTATGAGCTCAAGGCGGATGAGAGCTTTGACGAATTGACGCGATCGCCCGTGGAGTCTACACCGTCGCGGCCCAGTCAGAAGCCGAAAGCCGAGTATGTGTCTGTACCAGATCGAGAGGGTTCCGATTGCAAGGGCGTCTCTGAGCCTTGTAGCACTGATGATCTGGCCAAGTCACAAGGACAGAATCTGCAGCGCGCTGTTGCGGTCCCAGAAGCGATACAGGAATATCCGAGCAATGACGATGCGATCATAGGCGGCCGAAGGGCTACAGAGCTGGCAGCTACCGCGTCTGGTGTGGAGGAGAATGGCCCGGAGATGCAGACCCCTGTGACTGCACAAGGAGATAACGTACGCCGAGCTCAATCAAGTAATGCCTTTGTGTCCAGGAGGATTGAATCGCAAGCATTCGACCACTCACAAGGCAGCATAGAACCGGATAACACAGTACAATCTGCGGTTCCGAGACCAGCATATACCGCACTTACGTCTAGCGATGAGAGTGGAACGCCCTTCATGTTCCGTAAACGTAGGACAAGGGCAAACCCCACCGGAGCCGCCGCCGTTGCTAGAAAGCCTATTCGGAAAGATCGGGGCAAGAAAACATCGCGGGCTTCTGACGGTACTTCTGCACCTACAAATTATCCACCGCCGGTCGCTTCGGCCGCACCACCGGTTCTCGACATGTCGATAAGTCATGACTCTTCTTTTGGGATGAGGCTGAACATGGCGCTTGCGGATGAGCCCATGAAGGGTGGCCTACTGGCTGACCCTATCTCTGATGGTCGGAGCTCGTCTTCCGGAACAGCGCTGAGGGAGGAATTTCGAAATGCAGGAGCAGACGTATCTTTCGACAACGGTGAAGCTCAATCGTCACAGAATGCCGCACCTCGCAACCACGATCATGAAAGTAGCGGTGTCAAAGTTGCCACTGGCGGGGTTGGGGACTACGGGAGAGCTCCGGAGTGCTCAGGCACTGCTGACGAAGCTGCTGTCACGCAATGGCCCGGCACCCAGATGGCCCTCTACCAAGCTCAACGGGATCTGTTCCCATCACCCGCAAAGTTTCACGGCGATGACGGTTGTGCTGTACACCTCACACCTGGGCCAAACAATTCTCCACCAGCATCTGCACCTCCAGCGAATCCACCAGCCCGACCGCTATTAAGAGAGTTGTCTCAAGAATCGCAGCTGCCAAGCACACAGGCTCTGATGACTGCATGGTCACCTTGGTCAGCCGTGAAGAAGACAAAGCAAGGCACTGCGAGTATGACAGTGCCATCGCCCAGCGCTCCTCCGATCGGCTTTGAGAGGGCTGCGAGGAGCTCACGGCTTTCTGTCATTGACTCGGAACCTGCCACCAGCTTCAGCCTGGGCAACGAACGGAGGCGAAGTAGCTTGCGTTTTTCGGTGACTTCTGAGCATCTCAGCACGCCTAAGATGCAGTTCTCGGTGACGAAGTCAGCGTCTCAGGAAGGAAAGCAATTGTCTGGGGAGAAATCCGAGGATGCTGCATTTCTCGAGGTTCCAACAGCGACAAACAACGAACCACACAAAAAGACCTGCTCATCTGACCCGAGCTTCATATCAATACTGCGAGAGCATCTGGTCTCCGGAGCGCCGGGTGCTGATGCTACGCCAATAAATCGCAATGCAACTACCGTCGTAGACGCTGCTGTCAGAGAAATTACCGTCAGGAATGACATGGACTCCGACGCCACTGCTGGAATTGACCGCACCAGCTCCAGCATGCCAGCGGGACAAGCTCACGCCGCTTTGGCTTTCCGCGATGATTCGCAACCTGAGAGGACGATTGCTGGACTGGGGGAGGATCTGTTTGCCAGTACCCGAGAGATGGATGGGATTGCTAGCCAGTGAGCTGAATGCAATTTGGCTGTTGTCGCGCTTTGGATTTGACATCGCAAGGGTAGAAAGAAAATGACCGCAGTAAGGATTGGGCATGGTGTAGGACTCTTTTTGAGTAAACATGCCGCTGTATAGGATATTGCCAAGCCAGGGCTGATATGGCACGAAAGAATGCTGGTGGAGGCTTTACTAGACACATTCTCCGTGATGCATATAGCTGATCCAGCAATCAATGGGTTCAGTATATCATTGTAAACCTTGACAAGTCTATAGCCAAACACCAACCCTAAGGTGTCCCGCATGTGATTCGGGACTGCCTGTTTGTGGAGAAGTCGGATCGCGTGGCGCCGGCTGCGGCGCTGTGGACCCTTAGGTTGTTGGTCACTGCACACCCTACTGGCTTGGGATCTTGATGGTCGACGACATCCATACCTTCAGTATCGCACTGCGTACACAACCCTGTAGTTCAAGGCCAGATCAACGGATCAGACGCCAGGGTCAGACCATACAACGGACAACGAAGTTAACCGTCGAAGAAGGCGCGCATCCTCCAGAATCCCCTATACATTGCCCTCGTGACCAGCAGCGATGGCGCGCGACAAGGACAGTGATGTCCCTCGACCAGGCCCGGCAAAGCTATCCTCACACGCAGGCCCAGACGAATGGCTGCAGCAGGCAAAACTATGTCGCTATTTGCCCGAGGCCGACATGAAACGGCTGTGCGAGATTGTCAAAGAATGTCTGATGGAGGAGTCGAATATCCAGCCCGTCTCCGCGCCAGTAACAGTGGCAGGCGACATTCACGGCCAATTCTACGACCTGCTGGAGCTGTTCCACGTGGCGGGTGGAATGCCAGGCGAAGCGGAGGAAAGAGCGGCGCTCAAGGTGGTTCAAGAAGAGGAGCAGAGGGCGATGAAGTCGCCGGGCAGGGCAAGCATGATCAACGCTGCGGACCTCGAGCCGCCGAGCCAGATCACAGATCCGAAGGTGAAGCGGAAGATGAAGAGGCGGTTTCAGCGGGACAGTGCGTATACGAGTGATGCCTCAGATCCGGGCAACACTGGCGACGAAGAGGAGCCCCGGGGTCGAGTTCGAAGTCGGAGTATGGGTCAGGATGAGAACGACGATGCCGAGTACGAGGAAGATGGCGAGGGCAGCGAGGATAGCGGTGTCGGTGTCAGGAGTCCGGATGGCAGGAGCAAAAGTACCGCCAAGACCGACCATGCGAATGGAAAGCAGAACTTTATATTCTTGGGCGACTTCGTGGATCGAGGCTACTTCTCTTTGGAAACTTTCACATTGCTCATGTGTCTGAAAGCGAAATTCCCAGACAAAGTCACCTTGATTCGAGGCAACCACGAGTCTCGCCAAATCACGCAGGTTTACGGGTTTTACGAGGAGTGCCAGCAGAAATACGGGAACGCGAGCGTGTGGAAGAGTTGCTGCCAAGTTTTCGACTTTCTGGCTCTGGCCGCCATAATCGATGGCAAGGTGCTGTGTGTGCATGGTGGACTGTCACCAGAAATCCGAACACTCGATCAGATCCGCGTGGTGGCACGCGCGCAAGAGATCCCGCACGAGGGCGCCTTTTGTGACCTGGTGTGGAGTGACCCCGAAGACGTCGATACGTGGGCTGTCTCGCCCAGAGGTGCGGGATGGCTCTTTGGGGACAAAGTGTCTACAGAGGTAAGACGCTACCTAACATCCCACTCCAGCTTATAGTTCTGACATGTGAGCAGTTCAACCATGTCAACGGCCTCTCCCTCATCGCCCGCGCCCACCAACTCGTCAACGAAGGCTACAAATACCATTTCGCGTCCCAAGACGTCGTCACAGTCTGGTCGGCGCCTAATTACTGTTACCGCTGCGGCAACGTGGCGTCCATCATGACGCTGGGCGAGGATTTGAATCCGGATTTCAAGATCTTTAGTGCGGTGCCTGATCATCGGAGGGCGGTGCCGGCTGGGAGGGCGGGGAGGGGAGAGTATTTCTTGTAGTGATCATGCTTGTGAGCACTGAAACTGCAGGTGCACAGTGTACTGTAGGATATCGTTGCGAGCACAGCATCGCTGGTCGCGGTTCTTGAACGGGCGCTGACAAGCATGCGTTGGTAGGGTGTGTCGGCGCAAGTAGGATCTGAGCTTGTTGTACAGTAAGGCTCGTTGAGGGTCGATTTATGAATGCATGCACGTGATACCCTGTTACCGCACATCCCTCCACGGGCGATGACGGCAATGTCTCATGCTGTCTTATCCTGAGGAGCAAGCTGGTTCGCGCATGTCTTCACGCATGCTACCTTACAGATACACCATACTGTACATCGGTAGATGTAAGGATCTTCCCACGTCTGTTGCGACACGAAAGTGGTGACGAGATCCACTCCGCTCAAAATATCCCACGCCCAGGACACATCCTCAAATGCACATTCTTGACTCGCAAAGGGTACACCCACTCGCTCGCAGCTGCATCAGCCATTCACGAGAAGGATCTGCTCGAGTGCCTGGCGAATGGATCAGTGTCTCTAGTATCCGGCAGTTGAACGACTTGATGACTTTTTTTCGGATAAGCTTTGAGCGAGAGCGGCAAGGCACAGGGAAGGAAGCGACGCCCCGGCCACGTGAGGCCTCGGGACGACATGTGACTGTTTTCCGGCATTTGCTTGCTATGACTCCCGTGTTGTGTTCCAAGGTTGTCGACGTTGGCGGCACACGTTTTAATGTCCGCGAGGTCGGGCTGAGATGCTACTCGTTGATAGATATCGCATGCATATCCTGTTCTTATGCTGCAGGCAGCGACACAGTGACACTACTACCTTCTATCAATCTCAACCCATGTGTGACATATCTATCACGCAAGCCGTGCGCACCGGCTCGCAGCAGCTAGATGCAGAGACGGAGCTGAGGCCGTTCCGCTCGATGCACGGCCCCACCATTACTGCAATCGCGGACAAATATGCTTACCGCCTCGTTGATAAGCATCCGACGGCTTCGATGCTTTAATTCTCTTTCTTTGCGAGAGGGTGGTACTGAGACGGGCCACATGTTTTCTGCCCCACTGGGTCAGTTCAAGAGATGAGAAAATAATCACCGCAAGTTCACTTCAGAGTGGCCCAGACGCGATGCGTGTGTGTGACTCGCTAATGATGGCTTGCACACATGATTGTTACTGATTTGACACCTTTACTTGCATGTACTGCTGATGACATGAGTGACCTTGTCAGCCGAGAAACTGGTGGATGTTGAAACATTGATGTAGTTGGCGTGGCTGACTGCTGGATGCTGCAGCCAACTGCTTAAAAATTGTCCATTACTGCTTATAGCTCAGCGGTCTTTGTCGATGCCAGTCGGCTTACTGGCCTTCAGCTATCCCACGGCGCCGCTAGTAGGGGGGTGGTTGCATTTTGGGGAGTCGGTACATTTAGCGAAGGAGCCGCTCACTTTGCCTTTTAATTAGCCTAGCAATCAAGTCAACGATTTAACATTCAAAGCTTAACAAAGTACGTGTAGTAAAGCATGTCCTTGTAGGAAGTATTAACAGAAAGTAGCTATATACCCCTCTTGCTTATGTCAGCTAGGCTAAGCACCTCTCTTTTCGATACCCTAACAAATACTACTATTTTAATACTACTACGCCCTTATAGTATTAATAATACTTATTATATACTTCTTAATTAGCCTAAGTATCTTATTAAGTCTCTTCTACTTATTATTAACTATATTATATTATACTATATAATACTAGATATTACTTCTTATTAATCTTATACTACTCTTTCTTATCTTCTACTAGACTTATCTAGTATATAGAGATAGAGAGACCTTAGTTAAAATAATTGCAAACTTAAGCTCTCTTAATAGCATTAATAGAAAGCTTAATATATTTGTCCTTAGATATAATCTTATAGTTAATAATAATAATAATAATAATAATAATAATAATAATAATAATAATAATAATAATAATAATAATAATAATAATAACAATAATAATAATAATAATA